>VYZQ01004520.1:65214-139435 GCA_013400655.1 Mystacornis crossleyi
TTTTTTTTTTTTTCCCAGACAAGTATTTCTAAGATAACAAATAGTCCAAGGAGCAAAGAGGGAGAGGGAAATTAGCTAGAAATTTTACTATTGATTCTTTTTTATTTATAGATGGTGAATCAATTTCAGGCCTTTTTTTTTTTTTGCCTTTTTTTTTTTTTTCTATCTGGGGGGAGAAAAAAAAGAGTGAACTGATAGATTTGCAGAAATCATTTGCGGTGGCTGAAAAGCTATTTGTTAAAATGAGAAAGCCTCTCCTTCCTCCACCAGTCCCCTTCTCTCTCTTTAAAGGGGTAATCCATACAATGAACTAACGAGGGAGTCCTGGCTCCTCTGCTGCACCATGTGATGTCTCCCCTTTTTGTGTCAGGCTCAGAAGCCCTTATGCCTACTGCATGTGCTAGTCCTATTGGCTTGCATTAAGAGAGCCTGATAAATAGCTTCTGGGAGCCGGGCAGGTGCTCCTCAGTGTGCAGTTCATCACCTGCTGCATGGCTGGGTATTTTGCTCTGCTATCAGATCATCCGAGGACAGGGGTCATATGAGAAATGGGACTGTCAGGCTGCAGGCATGAAGCTTGCTGCAAGACCTGCCCAACAGGCAGCGACAGTGGTCCTCCATCAAAAACTGTTCGGGGTCTAGAAAGACCGGACTTCCCAACAGATGTCTGACTGAGGCAGTGTGAGTGAGGAGTAGTGCTGAAAGGAGTGAACAGACAGTGTTGTGACACCACTGTAAGAAACCCCAAGTAAAACCTCAGCTGCTCCCCATGACATGGACAGCATGTGAAATCTGCTCAAAGCCACTGTCACTAGGCACTCTTGTCTCCTGCAAAGTGTGACTCCCTGAAACATCTGACCATGATTCTCAAACTGGAGACAAAAGGAGGGGTGACCCTGAGTGGTGTCTGAGTGTCTCCCAGAGGATGAGAAGGGACAGTACACTTAGAACTGCCTCTTCTCAATCCATCAGAAGCCTTGGGAAGCAGCTTCTCTTCAGTCTTCTGCCAGGAGTTGGGCTGGAATGATGGCTTGACAGGGTGCCAAGACCCAGTAGGAAAGAGAGGGAAAGGATGAATCAGACTGAGTGATAAAAGATGTGTGAAACACGACTGAATGAGCTCCTCTTGGTGTGGGGTGGCCCTGAACAAGCACTAACCCCAGACACTGTTCTCTAGTAAAAGAGCTGGGTTGTTCGTTCCTCTCCTCTTTCCCAGGACAGCAATGCCATGATCTAGGAACAGAGGCAGGCTCAGCTGGGTCCTCACACCAGCCTGTCTGTGAGGAGATTGCATCCTGGGGATAAATGAAAAGTTATGAGAAACACTGAGAACTACAGGCTAAAACAGACCTTTGGGGTGACTTAAATTTACTGTCCCTGGTGAAAGTACTCCCTGATTCTTCAGTAGCAGAGACCTGGCTGCAAGGCCTGACCGATGCTGAACCAAGGTGTGATTCTAGGAAGAACTGAAAGCAGGTCGGCTTGCATTCATACTTCCTTCCCCTTTAACAATCTCAGTGGGTACAAGGGAGTTCCTTTGAGCTCCTTTCCGTACAAGTAAACACAAAGCAAGCAGGGTCAAGGCTGAGCTCTGCATTCTCTGTCTCAGGACTACTCCTGCACTTCTGGAGCCACATCCCAATGGACCTCCTGGGAGCCACTGGCACATGGTTTTCATCCAGTTTGTATTACTGCAGCCAGAAAAAATGAGCAGGTACGAGTAAGGACAAGAGCTTGGCTTTGCATGCCTCTGAAGAAGGACAAGCTACTCAGGATCTGCCAAAACTTGAGCTGAATGTGCATTAGCCACCCTTTAGCTGGGCTTTCCTTAGTTGCTCGCTGACAAAGGAAACTCGCTTGAAAGCAAGAAGTTATCCCACTGGAAGGAAAATAATTTAAAACACCAAGCAAACCTGTTATCGTCAGTATTTCAAGGTGAGAGGGTTAAACTGTGTACATTTTTAGGGAGAAAAAAAATGCCTTCATATGATAAATTCCAAGTCATCCAAAAGGCACAGTGCTGGCTCTCTGTCTCCAAAAGCAGAGTAATGAATAGCAGTGACAGTGTGATAATTAAAATGATCTCTTGGAGATATGGATTCAAAGGTACGCAGAGGGGGGATAAGTTCTCCTTTGAATTCATCTAGTGCTAATTTATGACGATCATTGGGTTTTATAGGGTTTTAGTGGAAGACTTTCAAAGTTGGTTTACTGGAGTTAAAATGTTCTTTCATGTATTCATTGCAAAAACACTTGCAGAATTCCTCGTTATTTATTTTTGGATGTTTCTATATATACATACATATATATAATGAGAGAGTTTCAATATTTGCTTAGCTGCTAAAAAGCCTTCTCTAGAAATATGAATAAAGTGATAAAAGCAGCTGTGGAATGAGTGTGCTGTTTCATTTCCATTCCTTCCTCCTCACAGGCTCCCAGATCAATTCAAAACCAAGATGGGTGGATATGGGAAGCTCGTGTGCTGCCCTGCTATCGGCTGTCAGAGGCTCCCTCTGTCAGACTTGTAGAAGTCTTTTAACTTCAGATTTAATAACTGGATTTTTCTGAAAATCAGTATCTCCACTTCTTACTTGTCTTGTTCACAGGTGTCTGCTCCACAGTCTGAAATTTACAGGTCTTAGTGCAGACCTAATGCAGATTGCTCATCTCTGGCAGAGATGCTTCCTCTGCTGAGATATCCCAATCTTTCAGTTGCACAGAAAGCACAGATTGGAGACAGTTACCCATATGGGAAATGATGACATCCCATTTGTCAACTCCCATGGTGCTAACCTTCCTCCCATCCTCTCCACCTGCCTAGCAATGCCGTAACATCCAAACATAAGGTTATCTGCCAGGAGCATCTGCCTTGCTCTTCAGCCGGGCAGCACGCCCGTCCTGGAACCCATCCTCCCCATCCTGGTTCCAGAATGTCATGTTCAAACTCTTTGCTCTTGCCTCCCATTTCGTTAGTCTTTCAGATTGTCTCTGGCACCTTCTGGCCAAGCCACAGTTGCCACTACCCAGTTATTCCACGCTGAGATGCCAGGTACCTCTCCCCTGGACCCCACAGGCAGAGATGACTTTATGGTGCTTCCCTCAGAGACCCCTAGCTGCTTTCAAGGTTCTCCAATAAACTGAGGTTCTTGAAAGCTCTCCCTGACCAGCTGGGGATAGGAGCCTGAGCCTTTCACTGAGGGGTCTCTGCTAGTTTGCCTGAGGGTTTACACATCCCATTTTTGGGGGGAGACTAGCATGGGAGCTGAAAATAGGAGACCTTTTGTTCCCAGTCTCTAGTTGACTTTCCTCCCATGTGAATGCTGAAGTTCTCCTCCACCTGAGCAGGCTGATTCTGCTTCAGAGCCTGCTCCTGGCCTGCCATGAGCTTCTTCTTCCTGGAGATGATCGGTACCTCAGAGGTGAGTAAAGCATGTTGTGCTCCCAACAGTAACTCCTTGTTAGTTACTTGTGTCAGGACCAAGGTAAGGTGACACTGGGGATTCTGACAGGTTCAGAAGCCAGTATGGGTCCAAAACGAGGCATTTATTTGGACAGAATGGTATTTACTCTTAAGAACAAAGGCACATGTTTATCTCAACACGAGCGGAAGGCTTTTCTTGTGAGGGGACCAGTGTCCCATTGCAATGCTCTCCCTGCCTCTTCCCATTCTCTGCCTGGGGAGCTGCAGGGCCCTCCCTTGGAGCAGTAGCAATGCATTTGCCTCCCTTTTTACAGGACTGGGTGATGAATATTAAAATGCTGAAATTAACTTGTTTTCTATGCATTCTGCTCTTCTGACAAGAAAATCCCACTACAAACCCCTGCACGGGCAGTCTAACTGCGCCGAATTAGACCCTCGCTGTGAGGGGATTATATATTCTGATTGGGGCTGAGTTTGCAATTATTCTCACTGCCACACCAAAGACCTTTACTGCAGAGCTGCAAACCAGTTATAGGAACATGAAATGCTTTGACTTCTTCACTAGGGAAACATTAATCCAATCACAGGTTATGTCCATTACAGACTATGGCAATATTGTATACAGGAATTCCCAGGAGAAGGTTCTACAAAAATTGGAATCTCTCTATAACCATGTTATGAGATTTACTGGTGTGGATAAAATGGGCAGAGTTAAAATTACCAGCCTGGCTATCTCTAAAAGACAGGTGAAGTCTGCTGGCTATCATTGCTTCGCAATATTACAAATGGAAAAGCCCTGAAGTAATTGAATAACACATCTGCGGAAAAAACCTTGTGAACTGCTATAACCTAAAGATAGACTGCGAGGAAACAATGTAGGTACAGCACCGGGTTAAAAGGAAAAAGATGCTTTCCTTACCTGGTGTGGGAAGATATCGCAAATGCAGGTACAGATTCTCTCTTTCCTAGATTACGTGTGTGTGTGTGTGTGTGTGCTCTATATTTGTGTGTGTGTCTACCTACCTCTTCCTTTGCACATAAAAATAAGTTAAACCAGGCTCCTCAGCTGCCAGAGGCATGGTGCTGGATGGGAATGATCCATAAGCAAAGCTCACTGCGTTTTCTTTTCCACTGGAGGTTGCTGAAAACATTTGGCATGGCTGGCAAAGGAGATGGTTTCTGTCCCCTTAAATCTCTCTGTCCTTGTGCAGAAGAAAGATTTCAAAGCATTTTGAAAGAGTTGATGGAGGTTTTCCCTGTGCTTTAGTATCAGTATCCATTAACAGCAGAGAGCAAGTTCCCTGGCTCCCTGCAATCCCAAGGCTCCAGGAAGCCGTGTACAGATGGAGCCGCTGTGGCCGGGGCAGCGCACACCCCACTCAGGGGGAGGATGGGCACAGCCTGGCCACTGCCTCCACACCACCCTGTGAGTGCAGCCAGGCTACCTCCAGGCATGGACACCTCAGCCAGCCCCAGCAGAGTGACCCACCATTGAGGGCAGCCAGGCCACCCACAGGCATGGACACCACAGCCAGCCCCAGCAGAGTGACCCACCATTGCCTCGTTCCTTCTCTGGAGGTGAGTGCGCTATGGACCGGGCGCTCGTGGGATGAGATGGGATTTCAGGACAGGTCAGTGCCTCTGCTGCGGTTCTCCCTGGGCATGGAGGAGCTCCTCTCATCACTCGTGTTCCTCCCCACCTGGTAGCTCCGAGCAGAGATCCGAGGGCAGTGGACTGGGAGGCACTGCAGCAGCATGGCTGCCAGGGGCTGTCACAGCTGGTCAGTACGGGGAGGTGTGATTTATTCCACATCTCATGCACCTCTCCATGGCAGACCAGCACACATGGAAGGATGAGACGCTTTTGAGTGAGTCTGGAGAGGTTTGAATCCTCCTGTGGAAGGAACACGGGAGACTGAGAACATCAGTACTGATGGGCATGGATTTAGAAGAAATTGTCCTTTTTCAGTAAGTCTTTCATCAAAAAAGTTCTTTATCACTGAAAATGTTTTAAAGAATCCAAATTTATGAAGTATAAAAATGCTACTTTTCCAGTAAGGCTTGAAATTTATTGTTTGGAAGCAGTGGGAACAGAAACCAGCCAATTCAAACTGCACTACCATAGCCTGGGTATCTGAAGGAAGATTTTATTACCAGCACACTAGCACTAGAGCAGGTCTTTCTAACAGCCATAAGGGAGTCAGTATTCTACTGTGATTCCCTGTTACATACACAAAATTATCCTGGGTATAAAGAGTCCCCTGTTAATTTTGCACCTTTAGGGTTGTTACACCTGATACTTTCAACCAAAGCAGCCTGAACAAACGCTGAGGATTTGTACTCTTTTCCCTTTGGTGCTAGGTGAAGGCAGGGGAATTTTTGGGGCTGCTCCATGCATTTACTGCTAAGATTGATGAGGATTGTTCTATAGCATTTAGGGCCCATTTTAAGGCTGGATTAATACATTTCTAGAGGTGTGATTATTTTAGGCCCTGAGCATTCTCCTTGTTGTGTGATGCCCCTTCCACAGCTGCCATGAGCACTAAATCTGCTCGCTGGTGTTTGCAAGTCTGAAGGCTGCGCACAGCCCTGCAGGGAGACAGCAGGCTCTTGGTGGGGATGTTGTTTTCTGGCAAATTCATGTTGTACTTAGCACTTAATCATTTCTGTGTCCCCTAAGGCAGATTTCTTTTCCCTCGCAGTCGGTCACAGACCTGTCAGGCTCCCAAAGAGTTTAAGCAGCTGATGCTGAGTCACCAAGTGGAAAACACAAAGTATGTCTGAGGAGGCTTGACTAAGAAGTAGGAGGAAGAGGGCAAAAAAAAGGCGGAAAAGCACAGTTTGACTTTAGCTGAGGAAACTGATTAGAGCATAGAGGTGCTCTTCAGCATGAGAGTCTTAAATCCCCCCTCTTCTGCCTTTTTTAGCATGAGAACGTGGGTCTCACAGAGCTTGTGATTCAGCCTCGAGGGGCTGAACCTTTGATCTTTTTAGGTGAAGAAGCATTTTGCTATTTTTAATAAAGCCAGGACTTTACCCTGAAAATCTTGACTGCAACTTTTAGCTCTTCTATGGATCAGGTATTGCACGATTGAGGATAAGGTGAGAAATATTTATCTCTGTGATTCATGTCTACCATCCAAACCCCCGTGATTTTTACCTCATATTAATGTTGCCTTATATATCATTTTTTCCATGTGAGGAAACACCCATTTCTCACATGGCAGCCTAATACTCAGGCAGATGAAGTGAGCTGAAGCAGGACAGAACTGGGTCACAGAGCCAGTGAGGGAAGTGAATGAGGCTCCATGGCTGAGTCACAGCAGCCAGTTGAGTGATGGCCATGGGTGCTGGGCTAAATCATCACAGCTGCTCCCAAGGCAGTGTTGGCAGAGAGTAAAGAGTAATTAATAATGGCTGTTAAATGCAGACATTTCACACCTCTCAACCTTGAAACAGGGTAGAAGGATTTTTGCAAAATACTTCTTTTTTAGTCACTCTCACACTCCATGTTGAGTACACCCTATTCCTGAACCAGCTGTCATTCAACCACCCTGAGACTTTCCAAGCCATTCATCTGAGGATTTCTGCCTGAAATGGCAGTAAACATCAGAGTGCCCAGGTTATCAGTTAGTTCTAAGTCCGTGATACAATCAGGAGATCTCTGAGATGAGAGCTTGTGTGGAAAGCCACACAGAAATACCCTAGAAACCCCCATGCCACTTGCTACAATCGGTGCAGGTGCCACTTTTAGGGTTAATCTTGCTTGCCCAGGATATACTTGATTAAAAAATCAAGATTTGCTAAGAATCCTAGCTCAACTTCATCATAATTTAACTCCAGTTACATGCATATAGTCCAGAATAAGCCCCCAAAGCTAAAAAAGAAGTTACTTCATTTAGGTGTTGCAGATAGGCCCCGAGATGGTGACCTGGAGTAGTTTTCCCAGGAATGGCCAGTTTTACTATGTCCTGCTTCGTGATGCAGGGGAGGCACAAGGCATAACAGGGACAGAATGATGGTGCAAAAATAATGGTCATAACCAAGTTCTGCCTTTCCAAGTTCAAGCTGGAGCACCCGGTATCTGAATTAACCTATTCCCTGGTGCAATGCCATTTTTAAACAACTTACACTATAGATTTCAAATTTGGATTTGGATTTAAAACAGCCCATGTGTGGGTGGGATTAAAAAAAATGGGTTTTTCTTGATTTGGAAAATTGGTGACAGTCTGCAGAGTGTGGGGGCAGAGGTGGAAACCCAGCCCAGTTCTGAGCAAGGTTCCATGCAGCATGGGACATGCCAGGTCAAAAGGAGGGCATGTTCTGGGAAGGGGAACATGTATCTGGAAATCACCAAGGGCCATTCGAACAACTAGTGCTGTCCAGAGTAAATCTGCCTAAATTTTGTTCCAACCTCCTCACTATTTCAGTATCCAGAGCCCTGCCCTTGGCTTCACAAAGCATTTTCTCCTGCTGTTGGGAAGATGGGAGTGCTGTGTGCTCCTGGACAGGGCATTAACCCGAGGAGTTAACACCACTAAAACTTGTTACTGCCTGCCACAAACTTAACCAAACCCAGCAGGGAGAAGAGGGGGTCCCTGGAGTAACCACAGATGGTGGTCTGGTGAAACCCACACCCACATGGAGCAGGGCCAGGGCTGCTCACCACAAACTGGGGACTTCTCCACCCCATCTGGACCAGTTCTGGCATCAGAAAAGCAGTTCAGTCACAAACCAAGCCACAAGGCCATCACTCATCAGCACACTGCACTGATGCTCCTGCAGAATAGCAGGAAAGGCTCTATCCCCATCTACTTTTAAATCATCAAGCTAATAAGTACCCTGGATGATAAGATGTAATCTTTTAAATGCAGTATGGATTTCTTCCCTGAATTATGCATGATAACATCTTTAGGCAAGAGCATTTTTTTTTCCTCCTGGATGAGAAATCTTGTGGTGTTGGTAATAACTGTTTTACAACAGGCTCACCTGGGAAAGGCTCCCTATTGCTGGGCTATCTCTGCTAACTTCCTAGGGGTGTGGGGCCCTTAGATGGTGCCAGAGCATCTCCAGGGGATGTGAGGCTGTTAAACCTACTGGTTCAACAAGCTGGTACTGGTCTCCAAGCAAAAGTAGCCAACTGAGGAAAATCAAGAGGGAAAAAAAGAATGAACACTGGGATTTCAAAGGTGACTGGACAAATTCAAATCACATCTGGCCACATGCAGCCCCTGTCCGGGCCTTGCTGGTTCCTCAGGGGGCTGTGGGGACCACACGCTGCACAAGAGGCAAAGTCCACAAATTAAAACAAATATATGAAAATCCACCTGAACACAAGAAAATACTTTGTAACTGTGAGAGTGGTCAAACACTGGAAGAGGCTGTGGAGTCTCTATCCCTGTAGATATTCAAAACCCAGCCAGATATTGCCCTGGGAAACCTCCTGTAGGTAACTCAGCCTGAGCAGAGGGAATGGACAAGATGATCTCAAGACCCTTTCCAACATTGTTCATTCTGTGATTCTGTTTCCTGTTTTTTATACATGATTTTCATAATTTCGCTGGCCATTTCACAGCAATTACACCATTTACAGGGTAATAATATCAATATTTAGCTCTTGTGCAGCACTTTTCCCTCCTTGGTCTGCAGTGCCTTTAACGAGGGTTGTAGTTCCCCATCCCTGCTGAACAGCTGGGGAACTGGGGCACTCAGAAACCAAGGGATTTGCTTGAAGACATTCAGGAAAGTGGGGTCAGAGGGCACAAATCTCCTAATTGTCACCTCCCCTTCCCAGACCAGCACTGCCACTGCAAGGCCTGTGCAAGTGGTATTTCCAGAGAAATTCCTGGTGTACCACGCACCCAGTGACAGCAGAGGCTGAAGGCGCTGGAGGCAGCACTCTGTTCACAGATGCAGCCCTTGGACTGCAAATCCCAGCAAAGGAAAGATGTTTCTGTGTTCTGCCAGGGAGCAGTGGCGCAGGCAGCCCTGCTCTGCTGAGCTCAGCTGAACCACAAGCAGGCAAGCTGGTGCTCTCAATGGAACTGAATCCACAACCTATAAAAAACAGGCTTTACCCACCAGTGCTTCAAGCTACAGGCCAGATTTCTGTGCATCACATGATATTTATTCTTTTTCCCAGTATCCTGGTATCACATTTGGCCAAGTTGCAACACGTAACAACCAAAACATTCTTTCTTAATAGTACAATTATTGCCAATCTTTAGAGACCGATGTTTGTAATACCACAGAAATTCCTTTACTGAAACTGACATTGCTGTGATTTTGCACCTCAGTGTATTTTGATCTATAGGCAAGTACACCTTCTAAAAAAAATATTCTGATTTATCTCATGGATAGTGAAAAACAGACAAAAGAGCAAATGTGTGTGCATGTCTACAGACACACAAGAACTGAGCTCCCCTTTAAGTACTTGCTTGAATCCCAGGTCCTAACAAATAGGAGTGATCTTGTTACTCTTTTGGTGAGCTGAGTAAGTAAGTGGACTGTGTTTGTATGGAGTAGAGGAAGCAGGCAATGGCAATTTATGGATGATTAATCACAGCCATGTAGTCTTTATTTCCTATTTACAGGTGATACAGTGGGCTGAATTCTAAACAGCTCTCTCTGTGGCGGGGTTCATGTTTCTGCTTTCAGCAGTTAACACTTTGGAGATAGCTGAAATTAAATGAGCAGAATGGCTGTGGATTGGGATCACACTCTGGTCTTGGCACTGACTTTGCTTCTTGCTTTCGGAGAAGGAACAAAATGCTGTCTTGTGTGTGGGGTCCTGGGAAATTACACTGGAAAGGGGTGCAGGTAGTAACACCTCAGAACAGTGAGCTGAGCCCAGCTAAAGCCAGTTCTGAACCCAGATTTCCACTCTACCTAATACAGTTATTAAAACTAATGCAAAATGGAACAAAATGCTACAACTGGCACGCAGGGAACATTCCTATTTGGAGGTGCTACAGCTGTTCAAGTGGGATAGTGGTAAGCGAGTGGAAAAGGGAAGCTCAGCCTTGTGCCCCACTGATCAGCAATTCTTCCAACAGCAGGAATGCCTACAAATGAACATGGGGGTTCTGGTTTCTGAACATGTTATTTGGTGGAAAAAGCTGTCTTTTCTTAATGGTCAGAACTGGAAACTACCCCTGCCTGGAGGGACAATGCTGCCCTCCCTGGCCTCTGACTCTGGTGCAGTTGTAGTTCGAAGGATTGGCAGGCCAAGTGCTCCAAGGTTTCAGGCAAAGCTCAGGAAGGCTCAGTTAAGGATTGTTGCAGAAATGGTTCCTCCATTCTTCCTTGTTTTTTATCTTAAATATGCAGAACATCAGAAAGCTCTTCAACAGAGACACAATCTTCAGCCCTTTGTTCAAGGAGTGGAGAAAAGAATAATTAACACAGCCAGTACCTCTTCTCCTTGGACGATGCTCAGTTTGACCTTTCCAGTACTAGAGTGGTATTAAGATAAGAATCATGTACTGTACCCTGACCTCAGTTACACCACGGCACATCTGAATTTGGAGCCAGTCCACTCGAGTAATTAGAATTGACTGGGACTGAGGCTGGTGCACGCAGTATTTGATATTTCTGGCATTTATAGTGCAGGCAGTCAGTGGGATCCATTACCTCACCCGCACCTGCCCTCGGCGTGCTGCTCACAATGTGTTTATTACGCGTGGCACTAATCGCACAGCAGGAGATTAAATTGGAGAGCTTTTAAAAGGCAAATTGGCCTTTTACATCACCTAATTTGGGATGGGGGCCAGATTGCTCTGGATGATTTAGATACCTAACTCAATCAATGACTATGAGACATTGAAATGCCTTTGGAAAAGAAAAAAAAAAAAAAAAAAACCCTGCAGTCCCTAATCTTTAAATTTCATCTTTAATTTTGGAGTGAAATTGGTGCTTAGAAAATATATCTCAGGGAGGGCAGGAAAAGAGGAGTCCATTGAGCAAAAGTGAAATCTCGCTGAGCCAGGGACTGTCATCAACCAAAGAGGAGATGGGAAATTAGCACACAGCTCAGGCTGGCTCACTCGCAGGAATACATTGACAAAATCCATGCAAGCAGATGACGCCATCCAGCCCCGAAAAATCTAAAATCCTTTAAAATTAGGGCCCTAGGTGAGAGATACTTTTCCAGGCATTACGACTCTGGCAGCCCAACCAAAGTACAAGATCAAGAAAGTAAATTTGAAGGAGTTACTTTATTACAGATAACACTCCTTTTTCCAGATAGCCACGCTTCAGTTAAACTCACCACAATCACTGAACCAAAGGCTATTGTTCAATTCACTTGGGAAAAACTGCTTGGCCTAAGATATGATACAGGACAAGAAAAATTAATAATTTGGGACGTATCATCATAGGAAGAATGTGAGGAAAGTTTTTGATCTTCTTTTTATTGAGACTCTTGAGATCTCCTCCTCGTCTACTATTTAAGGCCCAACTTTCTTTGGGCTGCCTGGATCCAGTTTCCATAGCCTAGCACAAAAACAGGCCTCTGAAAAGAAAGCAGCACTATATTTTGCCACATGCAGTAGACCAAGTGGAGAAGAGCCACTTCAACAGTGGGTGTTAGTCAACAGTGGGAAGAATTTAAGTAATTTTTATGAAATGATGATTTAGTCCACAAAGGGGCTTGGGGACATGGAGGCTTGAAAGATTTGGAGGCAAAATAATAGAGCTTGAGACTACAGAAAACCACTCTGAAATTACCTGCTGGCTTCAGGTTATCCTTGTGTTGGGAAGGGGGTACTTCAGCTGTCTTTTCTGGGGCTAGTGAAAGATCTCAGCCTTCAGAGCTGCCTGGGTGCAGCACTGCGGGTCAGTTGTGACAAATAAGATGGGATTTACTGAGGAAGAAGTGCCGTTGAAGTGCAGTAATGGAGGTAATAAAGACTTCCCTCCTGGACACACTAACAGGATTTCCTACTCACTTGACCAGCCTGAGAAGAGAAAAATTTTGCTCATTTGGACGCATTTTTCTGAGTCTGAGTAAGAACACACCTGTGTGTGCATGGGCAGTCTGGGGTTAACAAAAGATTTCTGTCAGCTTCCAAGCATGGCCAGCTTGTCCTCTGCTACGCCTAGGAAATGTGAACACTGTGGAAATTAAGATCTACTCCTCATGAGCAGTAACTTAGCTCTTTTATGTAACATGCTGTAATGAAGATTATTAAAGCTGCCTTCACAATTTCCAAGTCCAATTCTTTTTCATTTTTCCCGGAATTAAATGTTCAGATCCCAAATGTGGCTTTAAAATCTCAGTTTGTAGGTCAAAAACATCAGAGAGGTTTGTAACAACTTCCTCCTTGCCACAGGCTTTGTCCACAGACAGACACAGCTCAGTGGAGTGGGATTCAAAAGATGGATGCAGACCAGTGAGCAGCGCTTTGACCCTCCCAAGCCCTGGGACCACAATCCAGTGGATGTGAGAAATGCAGTGGGGGATCCAGCTGGCAGAACATGCACAGAACAGTCTTGGTGCAGGAAAGCTTCATCCACTTGCTCTTGTTAGCCCGTGTTAAACCACATTAGAGCAGTTATCTGATCTCCAAGAGCTGGACCATGCAAGATTCAAAGCAAGCCTGCAAAATTCCTGTCCAACACTCAGACAAATGGATATTAAATTCAGGTGAGTATTTGATTGCCCAGCATGGCAGGCAGAGGGGCTCAAACAATGGCGAGTGTTGGAGCCAGTCACTACAGCATCAGTCTGGGTTGGGAGGATTCTTATACTAATTCCCTTCTCTGACCTCTAAAGTATTTTTTTCTATTTTTTCTATTGTTTCTATCCATATCAATGTTCACAGACATAAAACTAGTTAAGAATAGGCTAAAATTTGAGCTAGTCTAAGCCACCAGGTCAGTGAAGACACAGTTCAAGAGAGCAGCATCATGGCCCGTGCCCACATGTCGACTGGAGTCAGAGAAGGAACTGTACCTCCTGTACCTTCAGTCTGCTGGGGTTTGTGCTCCATCAGGCCTTTGCGAGTCATGGCAGTATAAATGTGGTCCCCAAACCCCAACTTTTTGGAAGAGAAAGCTACTCCCAGGGCGTCTTTTTGGAAGCTGCAAAGTTGCAGATTTAGATTGATGTTCTTTTTTATTTTGTGATCATAGCTAATTAAAAAAATAATAGAAACATACACAGATCCGAAAGTTTACTAGAAAAGAAACACTGTAGTTTAATTATGCCACTATGTTGTGTATGACACAAAGCCCACTGAACGCTGAATACTTGATGATCTCTGGAATTTGACTAAGAGCTCTTCAGCCTTAGGGAGAAACTTGACAATTACTAATCTACATATGCTGACAATATCAGGGGCCCCATGAGGGTCTTTAATTGCTCTGTAAACTTCAAACTGGAGTGTTCTTCAGTAGGACAAAACAAGATGCTGCATTCGAGCTAAAGAAGAGTGGTAGTTGACATGTTTATTAAATACCCCCAGGCCCCAAAGGATTGCAGGGTGGAAGGTTCTCTGGATAGAAGAAGCTATAAATGCAGCATCCGATTTATTCCAGACAGAACAATTAAGCATTAATGCTCCGGTGCAGCTACAGCACGATGGATCCAGGCAAACTTTCTGCAAAAGCCTTTCCACAACTCCAAACTGTTTTTGTATTCTCTCTCTTCTGCAGCCCTTTTTGCTACATTTACTTGAGCCTTGTGACTGTGCACACAAAATGTCTGCATGATGTGAATAGAAGTGGGCAGTGGGTTCTATAGGGTGCTGACCTGACTTTTTCAAAAGCAAAACGTGTGACATTTGCCTTACTGTTGCTTAATTGGAGGCAGTGAGTTTTGTCCACGCATCTGGCAGGGGAGGGAGTTTTGTCCTCCAAGATACCTTCAATAGAGGGCCTGAATTTTTGCCAGAAATTTTACTATGTCTGGCTCAATTCGTAGCTGCAGGAAAACGGATCATTTCATACGAGAGCTGATAGTTTCCTATGCTTTCTCTTTAATTTACAGCTTGACACAAGCCCATGCTTTGATGCTGAAGGTTACGTGTGTGTTATGGCCAGCACAGAAGGTTATTCTGGCTCATTCTCCTCTTGCTGTATTGATTTTGATGTTTACCTTGTATGTTGTCAACATAATCACCAAGCAAATTCTGATAGCTTCATTTCTCATTTTATTTCCCTTTCAGGAATGTGTAGAGTTATCCTCCCATTGCTGTGAGGAGGATATCCTCCCACCTCTGCTGAACTGGCCATAGCTCGTAGAGAAAGAAATAATATTAACCCCTCCAGGAGCCACCTAAAACAGAAGCATCAGTCTTGGACAGGGGGTTTTACAAAGTGTTTTGTCATTTCTGGGGAGCAGAAGGAACAGAGCGAGCCTGGATCACAACCCAATGGGATGTGCAGCACTTACCATTAGGGGAACACCTTGCCTTGCAATGAAGCTGATCAGGAAATAACAGGATGGAATAAACCCAGAAGGTCCCAGTGCCAGCTTCATTCTGGGCTCCAACAACACAATCCAAACCTTTGAATTTGGGATGGGAGAGTGTTATCGACACAACACGTTAAACAACCTTAACTCCAGTGAGCAATGGCACCAGTAAAACACTTGGTTATTAGCAGAATGCATCTGATCTCAAAGGCCTGCATGACAAGTTCATTACATATCAATTTAATTAGCTGATTTACATTTAATTTACATTTCAATTAATGTCTTTAGCAACAAAACGTTGCCTTAATAGGGTAATTTCCTATTAGGCAATATGTAAAAGAATAAATAGTTGCATTCCGAGGAAGAATTCCTATTTTCAATTTTTTATTACCATAAATAACCTAAATAATTATTGCTCTTAAGGGGCCACGTCCTAGCTCCCTTCTGGGCCTAATTATAAAGACTTAGTACCTCATTAAGCAAAATGGTTTCAGAGTCACAGAAAAGCATTACTCTAATCGTGACTCATTAGTTTCAACAAAAGAGGGGAAAACTGCAAAAGTCGGCACATTTCGCCATATTATTCTTGTGGTTCATAAGCAGCAGCACATTTGAGAAGTGGCTGTTACAGCTGTGTAGGCATTTCTGTCACAAAGTCCTGTTTTCAGAGGGGTTTTTTTGTGTAACTTTGGTCATTAAAAGAGAGTCACGTCTGACTGGAAAACCTGTCACATGCACCCCTGGCGTGCAGCGAGAACCTGAGCAAACTTTTGGGTTTCTGTTCCCTGGGAGTTCATCTTTTCCCCACATGGCCACGAGCACGGTGGCTTGGTTTGAGGTTGCAGTGTAAGGTTCATCTTCCACCATGCCAGAAGAGTTGCTTTCATCACCATAATATATTCCACTGCATTGAAAATGGACATGATTTTTAGGTTTCATTTGAATTCAATGGTGTTTTATCACAGTGTAAAAATTTACTGCAGGCTTGGGTGTGACAAAACTGCGACTTTAGGGCTCTTAGTCTTGGATCTACTGATGTAAAGCACTGATCTCATATATACTCACTCTGATGGTTTAAATTTGTTCAAAAAAAAAAAACATGGAAGGTTTGGCGTGGTGCTGGTGGGGTTTATGCTACGTTAGGCATCGACTCTCTGTGCTAACCTAACATTACACTAGATCCAGAATCCTCTGTTCTTCTGGCAACCAGTGTAAAGCCAACACCATAGCACCAAGCTGGCACAAAGTCCGTGTTAGAAGCTCTGGCTGATTTGATGGACACGTCTGTGCTTTGTTTGGATGAGGTTTGTTCTGCTGGGCATTCAGTAGCGCAGAGATTCAGAACTGATGAGTGGAACTAAGGGCACTGATTGCAGTTGCTTAAAATTATGCGATGTGAGGAAATAAAAAGGGACTAGTTAAGATATTGTTTAGCAAATAATAAATTAATAATATTCTAGGAATACATAGAGTTTTTTAAATGAAAATGTTTAAATAATGAGAAAACAACCTTTTCATATAGTGTTAGTTTTCTCATTAACCTTTAATGATGATTCATATGTAAAAGAAACACAAACAGAGCTATTCTTTCTTAGATTGCAGATAAAGCCAAAGCTAAAAATAGGATTGTTAATTATACCATTGTACAGCCTCTAAGAACAGATAATCGGTGGGGGTTCTCCTTTTTCCTCTGTTTTTTTTTCCTTTTTAGTGACCAGGTGTTAGTGTCCTCATTTTTTAGGGAGTTGAATTGGCAGCACAGAAATGTTAAGGGAAGTTTCCTATCTCAGAGCTGTAAGGAGAGCCCCTACCCTCACACTCCAGCCATCCTGCTCTAATGTTTACTGAAGTCAGCAATGTCTCTAGTGGATTTTGGAACTCATCTTGAACCCCAGGATCCTCAGACCACTCATGACTGTCCCATACTGTGCCAGCTTCTTACCTGGTGTAACTCACCCAACTCTGGAGGCAATTCATCTGTACTCTGTGTTTGGGCAAATTTATTGCCAGAGACTGGGCAAGGTTTAGTTCCTTAGTGCTCAACTGTCCTATAACAAGGTGCTGTATGTATATACCATTAAGACAGTGAAAAAGAAAACAGGTAGGAGTCACTTTCTTGTAATACTAAGTGCACTCTTTCTCTAGGATAAGGAAAACAGTGCTGGGGATGGAGAGAGAGAGAGAGAGAGAGAGAGAGAGAGAGAGAGAGAGAGAGCGAGCGCAAAGTTTCCCCTTGGAAACAGTGTTGTCTTACCTTCACAAGTTAATTACTCAGGATTCCGATGTATCTTCTGCTATTCTGCATTTTATTTTTGCCCCTACAGCTGATGGATCTGGAATTCTCTTTTGAGTTGCTAACCCAAAAGCTCATTTAAAACCTTTCCTACTTTCCCATGTCTCTGATTAACACTAATCCACTCTTCCCTTTCTTTTCCTCCTGCTTCTTATGCTCACTCCTTGCTGCAGCCTGCAAGAATTCTAATTGGCATCTGCTCTTCTTTGTGAGTTTCCATTTTTTTTTCTTTCTTCCTGCTCCATTTTCTCCCTGTCGCTATCTGGGCTGCTCTATACCATCCTGTTATACTTTCTAGCCCAGATCTGCCTAGTGCTGTAAGGGATTTGATGATTTTCTTTAGGAAAGACTCTAATAATAGCCACAATCCTGCCCCTTTACAAATCTTCTTACAATGAAAAAGAAAATGTTCTGCCCTCCAAAGTGAATTCCATTGAAAACCAAAAGTTCTTGTCATAAAAAAAAAGTTTAAAAAAAAGTTTAAAAAAAATATATAAAATATCAAATATCCCTCTCTGTTCCTGATGGATTTGAGACATTTTAAAGGATCAATACTATAATTTATGGGGAATTTGAGCATAGATCTCAGAGCTTCCTATTAGAAACTGTAACTTCAGTTATTTTGAAACAGCGCTTCAGTTTTTTTCTCTAATACAAAAAAACTACGATTTATAACAGGAAAACAAGCCAGCCAGAAAGTCCTTGAGGTTCTCTAGTGACTTTGCTGTTGTCAATCAAAATAACAGGGAAGATGCTCAAACACTGCTACTTTAATGGGCAGAGGGACAAAACTCCTGACACACTGCAGCGGCTTTTGGAAAAGAAGCGCCTGATGCCATCTGAACAGGGTGAGGCTGGCACAAGCCGGAGCCTTGGACTCTGTATCTGGATGTGATGGATTTTGAGCTTTAACTGCCGTTCCAGGTGGCCTGTGCCAAATCTGTGACTTCTCAGCCCCTATTCAGCTGCTCCCTCAGCCTGACTGCCCAGAGGTGAAGCTTTTGCCCCTGCAGACTCTGCCTGGCACCTCCTGCTGCTCAGAAGCAGCTGAGGTAAAACACCTCTGTCGAGCTCGGAGCCGCTCTGTGCCACTGCTCTCCGGGCCTCAGCCGCCGGCATTCCCTGGCAGGGCCCAGCAGCTCCGTGGGCAGTGCCAGGCGCTGCAGTGCACGAGCTCCAAGGCAGACTGCTCAGAGCCCTCTCTCCTGATCTCTGCTTTACCATTATGTGTTAAAATGCTGTACAGAGTCACACAACATTCACACACAGACATACTGTTAGACCATCACGGCAGCCTCCTGTACATCACAGGCCACTAAATACTGGTGTCAGTCTTCTTTTTGTTTGACTAAAATATGTTTTGTTTCAACAAAAGAATTTCTTCAGTCAGCTTCTCATTTTCCTTTGGTATTGTCAGAAAATGGCAAATTCACTTTCCCTTTGATAGCCTGTTCCAGTGGTTACTTCCTTTCTCTGTTGCAATATAATACCAAATATCTAATTCAATTTTTTCTAGCTTCAGCCTCCAGCAACTGCTTCTTGCTATGCCTTTCCCAGTTAAATTAAATATCAATATAGTATTCTGTGATTTCCAACACAAGGGTACTATCTGCTGTAACCAAGCCACAGCTTTTGGCTTTCTGGGCTCTTGCTGCTGCAGCCAGAGTCATCATGGCCAACTTCCCATCAGCAGAGATTCTTCCTCACAGAGCACTTTTGGACACTACCAAGCTGCTCAGAACTATTGCAGGACAAGAGTCATTGTCTCTGGGATGGCAGAAGAACAGACAAGAATAGTGAGTCATTTTTGCTTCCTCCAAGACCATCGTCTTGAGTTGCTTTGCCAAGCCAACAATGTTCTTTTCTTTGCTTTTTAAATACAAAGCTGTACATACATAAGGAATAAAAAGCTCTAATTTATTCTGTGAAAGTGTTCATCAAGTGAGAGACAGGACTCTGGGAAAAGATTAAGAGCTTACATTTTTCATTTGACTTATTTCACATAAAATTTCATAGTGGATAAAATGATGGGAGGCAAAGAAGCAATGATATTTCTGTTTTATCTCTTTCTAAGGACCATAAATCTTTCTGAAGTATCATTAATTATAGCAGCGCCATTCACAACGTTATTGTTAAGGGTCTATCAGCAGTCCCATTATAAAGCCCTATTTTCAGGGGTTTATAACTTGGTTAGAAGAATTTTGTTTCTGGCAAAAACTTTGCTGGGGCAATGTCTCTAACTAAGACATTTTAAATGTGAAGCACAAAGTAAAGAAAAATGTTACCTCTTTTGAACTGAGTAAGGGAGAGACTAGGAACTTTCTGGGGTACAAAGCTAATGCTGTCTTGGCTGATTGAATTTGTGCCATCTGTGAATTCATAAGACTGAGAAGTTATCTCTTAGATGAATTTAGATGATTCCTTTACAGCGCAAGTTTCCAATTACTACAACTGAATTCAAGATCTGGAATATTCCTCTAGTGGCTGTAATCAAATAAGGTTTGATTTCTTTAGTTGCAGCCAGTCAAGAAAGAATTTAGCAGACCTGGAAAACAGCTTACATGTTACGAAAACTTCAGTATCTTTAGATAGCTTTCCTATATTTTTGTTGCAGGCAGGATATACATCAAGAATGAGTGAAGCTAATGATCACACGCACCAAAGCGAGTATCGACTTAGCAGCAATATGGAGGAATTGCTCTGTCATGGCTGAGCCATGGTGAAATGTTAAAGAGGCACTGAGTTTCTCCAGATTTGCTGTGAAAATGCTCTGCAAAAGGCCCTGGTGAGACTGGGAGGGCACTGGGAAGAAAGGTCGCTGCTTCACCTAGGTGAAAACATGAGCAGGTGGCCTTTTGCCTGTAGCAACCTGTAGATTCATCAAGAAAGCCAAGAGCTCTGCCCAGTTGTGCCTTCGCACATTGGGAAAGAGCAAGACGCTCAACAAGGCAGGATCAACAAATCACTGTGGCCTTTTTCAAAAGCAATAGATATTAATGGATGGTAACTTCTGGGCAACTTTTTCTCCTGCTTTAGAAGTAGAAAGATTAGATGAAAATGTATTTTGTGAGGAGTTGACACCCTCAGGTAATCTCCATCCTCTGTCCTCATCAATAATCCAGCACTCTACCCTCCCTGTTACATTACTGTCTGCAGTAATGCAATTCACTTCAGTCCCCTTAGATCCTATTAGAATCACTCACATCATAAAATTCTTCCAGCTCTGCTCTATAGTGTTCTGGGATTGTTTAGTCTTAACTTCTGCTGCCTGTTTTCCTCCACTACAACTCTTCGCACAGGGACTGACTTTCGTGGATTGCACATTTAACCTGACAGTGAGTCAGAAGATCAAAATTAACGCATGGGGGTATTGTCCAGTGACGTTCCCAGAGCGCTCTAATTCTGTTTGGAGAATGTATCTTGTGATAACAAGTTCCACCATCTAAAGTACTTTCTTCTATCAGTTTTTATTTTGTTGTCTTTTAATTTCACTGCATGTCTTTGAAAGGACAAAGAAGGATGGGCAAACAGAAGAACTTATTTCTACATATTATTCAATGCCTTATGTGTGTCCTTTGTATTACATCTTATCTTTCTCCTCTCTAAAGGAAAACAGTCTTAATGTTTTGTTTGTTTGCTTTTCTAATGTGGAAACTTTACCATACCCCATAATTTAATGCTGTTGTTTGAGCAGATGCTTTCCTGGAATTCTCCCCAGTTATTAATGGTAAGTCAGTCGTGCTTGGTGATATCTAAATAATGGGCTTGATGTGCAGTAACAGAGATGTCTCCTCTGACTGCTCAGGCAACATCAGGGGCTCAAAGAAAGCTGAAAAGCATCTCTGACAACAATCCTAAGAACTGCAGTAGAGGGTGGCAAAATGGGGAAAGTGCGTTTATTGCCTTCAACCTGATTGCTGGGATGACTGTGAAATACCACTTTGCACCCAGTGTTCTGCTTCCTAAGAAATGGAGAAAACCATTCCTGGCTTCTTAGCCAAAAGTGAGCCTCTGACAAACTCAGTGATGTTAGGCTTGTTCACTGATCTCCAGCCTGATCTGATCTGTCTAATCCTCAGTATTTTTTAGATTCCAAACTGTTTGATACCCACTGTTTGCAAACCTGACTCTTCCCATTTTTCCCACTTTACGTATTTTGTTGCATATTTCAATGCACTGAAACTCCTGATGCCTGACCATCACAAGCACAGCAACAATATGGTATAAATCTTGTGGCAATGACCTTAAACCAGTGTAACCTCACTCTTTTGACAGTAAATTCCAGTTTGCAATGGTAAAAATAACAGCAAAATTGAGTATTTTGATGACATTACGGCTTTTCTTTAGCAGCCATGTTGGAGGGCCCAGAGGACAACAAAGCTGAAGCTCGTAATTGGAGGAGATTGCAAAAAAACAAAACAAAACAAAACAAAACAAAACAAACCCCACAGTGCAGAACAATCATTCAAAGTCTTTTAATACATGGAAGTAAGTACAAGTAGCATCAGAGGATTTACTGCTGTAAAAGCAAAGGAATTCATGAGCTTTTGCAGCAGGGAAACCTTACTGCAGTTAAAACCTCAGGTCTATTACAGGAGCGAGCGCTTTTTTTGTTGTTTTGGTTATCAGTTTTGCTTATTAGAAATGGATTTTTACTGCAAGTTGAGGTTTTCCCTCACTGCCCCCCAGATGCCTGCATTACTGTTCCTGCACTGCAAATGCAAGTGTAAATCGTGCATCTAACAGAAATGAGAAGGTGCAGATGGGTCTCACACTGCTGCAGAAGGGGCTGGACAGGAAAGCACTGCAGCTGCAGCAGCCTTTCTTCCCAAGCACCCAGCAGGGTTGAGGGGCAGAAACTCTGCAGACCATAAGGTTTGCCAGGGAAAAGCACTGAAATTCATCACTGCCTTATCACTTTGGAGAAGCCTTCTGTCCTGCCTTGTGCTCCTTTTTCAAAGGCTATAAAGTACTTCTGTTCCAGGGCGCTGCACATGGATATTAAATTCTCATCACAAACATGATGCCATTTTTGATTTCAGCATTTATCTGTCTTCTGTTCTTATATGGCCACACTTACCATAATATCTCATACTTCACAATCTTTAACACATTATTTATTCCTCCAAAAACCATGTATATGAAAGGTAGCTGAAAATAAGCAATAAACCATTTTAATACTGTTACCATCTGAGGCTATGGATCTGTGAGAATTTTCTTCTCATTAACTCTGGAATGCTATTCATAATATTGAGACTGATAATACTTAGAAAATTATTTTATCCAAGAGTCAACTCCTTCTTAATATATGTACCAGAAGTCTAAAGAGAATTTTTCAGGCCCCAAATACAGAATCCTTTGCTAAGACAAAAAAACCCCAAAAACAAAACAACAAACCACACCCTAAAAAAAGACCCAAAACCAACTAAACAAAACCAGCAAAAAAACTCCCCCACACCTTAGAGCTGTTACAGAAGTCATATTAATGAAAACAAGGCCTGCCTTTCCAATCCTTTATTTATTTTAAAAGATTCATATTAATTGTAAGTAGTGATATTTAATCCATCTCTAGATTTTGCTTTTGTCTGCACTGGCATATCATGTTCTTTGCCATTTCCTTAAAAAAAAAACAAAAGAGAGAGAGAAATCAAAGCATTTTGAGAATGCTGTTTCTTTCCAGATCACTTAGCATGATTTTTCTTTGAAATTGTAAAATTAGAATAAAGAAAGCCACGGGATACATTTGAGCCACTGCTTTCTTTTGGAGGCAATTAAAATTTTCTGTCCTCTCTACAGCTGCCCTTGTGAACCTGGAAAGAATATTTAAAGCCTGAAATCCCCTCACGGTCTGAGGCTGAGACAACTTCCAGTTGCCAAGACAGAAAATCAGGCTATTTTGGTGCTCTATGTGATTGTAAATACTCGGAAAACAACTGAGCAGCAGAGATGCTGGGGAATATCCTTGATATGATTAAAATGGTGATGAAGATCAGGGACATAAATTTGAGTTTGTGTGAGGGTAGGAATGAACAGACCTTTTCA
The DNA here is from genome assembly GCA_013400655.1 of Mystacornis crossleyi. Taxonomy (NCBI): domain Eukaryota; kingdom Metazoa; phylum Chordata; class Aves; order Passeriformes; family Timaliidae; genus Mystacornis; species Mystacornis crossleyi. The sequence goes on from VYZQ01004520.1 coordinate 88,387, forward strand.
GATATGAGCGTGCAGATAAGTTTCCAAAGATAGCAGCCGTCAGAATATACCTCATGCACCGTGTCTCACCCACAGAGGACATGAAAATGGGATACTCAAGTCAAAAGGGCCCAGATGCTTACAATAGGATGCAGGTGAATCCCATCAAAAGAGAAAAAGAAAAAAAAGAAAGCATGGAAATCCAGTGCTTTTTAGCTATTCGGGCCTGGAGTTGTCTAAAACTTGGTTGTGACCCCACTGCTGAAGGCTCTCTCTGCACCTTTCTGCAGGAGGCCCAAGAAGCTGGAGGAGTCTGACACATCCCGAGCTTCACATTCCTCCTGGATGCCCCAAAGCAGCCCTGTCCTCACCTGTGACCTTTCTGCTTCCCTGCCCCGTGCTGGACACTTGCGCTTTCACACCAGTGCTCCACCGCCCATCACTGTCCACCCTTCAAGGGGCAGAGGCTGGAAATTATATTTAATCTACTATTTATCACTTTTGGTACACTCCAGCAGCCCCCCCCAGCAGCTCCACCAGTCCCTGTGGGGAGTGCCGGGACGAGCCAGCCTGAGGTCAGGAAGCGGGAAGGTGGGACAACCAGAGGACGCTGTGGGATGAGCAGGGATGAGGGACAGGATTAGCNGCCGAGCCCGAGCAGCCCGGACCCGGCTGGCCCCGCTGTCCGCCCGCCCATGCCGCGGAAAGCGCTGCGCTGCGTCCTGCAGCTGGAGCTCCGCTCGGTGAGTGCCCGGGCCGCGCTCCCCGCCCGCCTCAGCCGGGCCGCGGCCGGCAGGAGAAGCCGCGCTCGGCTCTTCCGGCATCTCTTCCCGCCCCGGTTTCCTCTGCCGGCCGCCGTCCCGCGCTCCCGGCCCAGGGGATCTTCCGGGGGGCTGCTCCGGGCCCTGCTGCCGAGCGGGGTCGCGCTCCGTCCGGCACCACAGCCCTTCTGTGTGGGCATCCCCCGGCAGCCGGTCCCTGCGCCCCCGCGTTGGCAGCAGCCGTGCCCCTCCACAGCTCCCATTTTCCTGTGGAAAAGTTGTGGTGGGTGTTTATCCCTGTGCCCCCGCTCCCTCGTTGGTGTTAGCAGCAGCCGTGCCGCCTTAGAGTTCTCATTTTCCTAAGGGAAATGTGGTTTTTTTAAGACCTACTGGTTCTTGGGAAGCTGTATGGTGTGGGGAAGAGCACTCTCGAGGAAAAAATAAAAAAAAGGCCAAAAACAAAACCAAAACAAATCCCGGGAAAGAGCGGCTTGTTCATGGCATATGCCGCCCTGTGAGGGGCAGGATGTGGCCTTGGGCAGCTCTGCATACCTGGGTGTTACATGGCAGGAGTGAGATCAGAAAGTGTGAAAGTGGAAAGTTTTGACATTAATCATGTTAGGATTGTACTCTTTGCACTTTGCAAAGTTTTCTGCTTGCATCCAAGCTGGGAACACAGCAAGGAGCTGTATCATTCTCCTGAAGACTTTTCAGAAGTAGCTGTGTTAGGCAGTGCCCTGTTACCCTGGAGTTGGTGGCTTCATATGCCCTGGTCCTGTGATCCAGAACAAGTGCTGCCATGTATATAAGAATACCTGCTGCTGAGAGGAAAACACGAGATGCCATCCACAAAATTCAAGTGCAGATCCAGGAAGTATATACTGGGAAATTGCCTAGGTATTCCTGGTTGCTTAGCTACCTTTGTTCCCAAACCTGAGTGGCTGCTCTGAAGCAGAGCTGTGGATTTCCACACATGAATGGTGAGGGTGTCACCCAGGCGCTGTTTCTCTGCTGTCTCAACAGCTGGTGTTTGTCTCTACAATGCCAAGGCCTGCTTGGTTCCTGGAGCGGAGCAATGTGCTTTCCTTTTCTGTTCCCACTGGCTGTGAGCTATTCCTGTGCCAGGAGAGAGTACAGAGAAGACATTTCCCCAGGGTCAGGTTTTCAGTTGTGGGGTATTTTTTTNAGCAGCTCCACCAGTCCCTGTGGGGAGTGCCGGGACGAGCCAGCCTGAGGTCAGGAAGCGGGAAGGTGGGACAACCAGAGGACGCTGTGGGATGAGCAGGGATGAGGGACAGGATTAGCGACAGGACGAGAGAACATGCTCTTAAACTGCGCCAAGGGAGGTTTAGGTTAGAAATTAGGAAAAATTTCTTCGCGGAAACGGTGATTAAACACTGGAATGGGCAGCCCACGGCGGTGGTGGAGCCACAGCCCCTGGAGCTGTTTAAGGAAAGACTGGACCTGCCATGGTCTACTTGAGACAGTCGTGTTCGGCCACAGGTTGCACACGGTGATCTCAGAGATCTTTTCCAACCTAACTGATTCTGTGACGGCCGGAGCGGAAGGGGACACGGGCGCTGTGGGGGCGCGCGTGGGCAGGGCCAGCACAGCCTCACCCCTGCGGCGCGATGGCGGCGAGCGCGGGCGGGGCGGGGTGGGGCGGGCACGGGCACGGGGGGANGCCCCCGCTCCCTCGTTGGTGTTAGCAGCAGCCGTGCCGCCTTAGAGTTCTCATTTTCCTAAGGGAAATGTGGTTTTTTTAAGACCTACTGGTTCTTGGGAAGCTGTATGGTGTGGGGAAGAGCACTCTCGAGGAAAAAATAAAAAAAAGGCCAAAAACAAAACCAAAACAAATCCAGGGAAAGAGCGGCTTGTTCATGGCATATGCCGCCCTGTGAGGGGCAGGATGTGGCCTTGGGCAGCTCTGCATACCTGGGTGTTACATGGCAGGAGTGAGATCAGAAAGTGTGAAAGTGGAAAGTTTTGACATTAATCATGTTAGGATTGTACTCTTTGCACTTTGCAAAGTTTTCTGCTTGCATCCAAGCTGGGAACACAGCAAGGAGCTGTATCATTCTCCTGAAGACTTTTCAGAAGTAGCTGTGTTAGGCAGTGCCCTGTTACCCTGGAGTTGGTGGCTTCATATGCCCTGGTCCTGTGATCCAGAACAAGTGCTGCCATGTATATAAGAATACCTGCTGCTGAGAGGAAAACACGAGATGCCATCCACAAAATTCAAGTGCAGATCCAGGAAGTATATACTGGGAAATTGCCTAGGTATTCCTGGTTGCTTAGCTACCTTTGTTCCCAAACCTGAGTGGCTGCTCTGAAGCAGAGCTGTGGATTTCCACACATGAATGGTGAGGGTGTCACCCAGGCGCTGTTTCTCTGCTGTCTCAACAGCTGGTGTTTGTCTCTACAATGCCAAGGCCTGCTTGGTTCCTGGAGCGGAGCAATGTGCTTTCCTTTTCTGTTCCCACTGGCTGTGAGCTATTCCTGTGCCAGGAGAGAGTACAGAGAAGACATTTCCCCAGGGTCAGGTTTTCAGTTGTGGGGTATTTTTTTATTTACCCTGCTCTCAAGGCTACAAGTAAGAATGGAAAGAGACTAGTCTTACACAAATGTCAATGCTGGCTTTTCACTTAAGGAATTTTTTCTTTCCTTGATGTTCACTCGCTTGATGTATTTTTTGGGCAGCAGTTCTTTCATTTCGCCATTGATCTTTATCAGTTAAAGCAACCTGGTATTTTTTGTAGTAAGTTTGTGTGATGGACTCACCAGCCTTCTAACCATCTTAGGGATGGGAGCTGCTCTTCCACTTTGAATTTGCATTGATCAGGGTCAGAATTGAACCCTGCATCCCAAATAGGGTCGTGCTTTTGCCTTAGGTGATGTAGGGAAAAATAGTCCAGCTTTCATCTTATATATTTTAATATGAGTTAGGGTCATTAAAAATGTTAAAAGACATGAATCCCAGTATACAGAGTAATGTTTTTTATAGTAACCTCAGTTTGATGCCTCCCGGTTTTTGCACATTATTGATGCTGTCCTTTGGCCTGTTCTGTACCACCTTTGATACTCACTTCTCCTCTACTAACGACTCTTATCTATTTCATCATAAATAATAACTTTTCAAGGCACTATATGATATCCTTTATCCAGAAAACAGATTTTCAAGAAAATGTAAAATTTTGCTTGGTTGATCTGTTTTTATGGAACGTGCCCTGCTGGGCTTTTTTTCTAGTGATGTTTTCTTCCATATCTTTATTCTTTATTTTTGCATATTTAAATATTTCAATCAATGGGATTATCAGTTCTCAGATCTCTCTCTCTTACACGGTCCTTGTGTTTGTTATTTTTCAGCAGATTCTACCTTGTGTTTCATTTAAGAAAAATTACATTCTTTCACAACCTGGGCTGAAGATGATTCAGCCTTCCTGTGCCTTCTTGGTCCAGGCCTAGTGCGTATTGGGTGACTTTTGTTTCCATCATTTAAATCTTTAAGTTGTCTTTTTTCTCCAGTGTTAAATTTTATTTAAACCAAGGCAAAATATTCAGTTGTATTTGGGACATAGATTTGTTAGCTTTCACATTTTGGCTGATTTATGCTATATCCATTAATTCTCTCTTTGTTTGCTTTATTTGTGACCAAAGTCTTGTCCAAATCTCCGATCCATTTTCCTGCCCTTCTACATTGCTCTGCGTATTTCTCTACTCTCTTTCAAACCTGTCCAGTTATGTCAGAAGTTCTGTCCTCTTTGTTTTTCCTTTGCTTTAGGGTACAGATGGGTTTAGCTCCCTTTGACGTAATAAAATTCCAAGATCTTCTCCGATCTGAGTCCACCAGCTCTTTGGTTTGTGTTGCTGGTAGTTTTCTTTGTTTCTCTTCTAAAATGGAAGGCCTTACTTAAAGACTAAGTCGTTTTTTAGTTTGGTTTATTCTGCCATGGGCTGTGTGTAATAAGTGCACTAGAGGGCTGAGATCAGTAAAATTCCTTTCCATGAGCTTAATTCAGTGATTTCTTTATGGCTGTTTGTGATGTCCCAGCAGTGGGGCTGGTACACATTTTCCATCCTCCTGGGAACTTTCAGCAGAGATGTCCAGGATAACACTGTCCTAGAAATTTCTCACAGTCCTCTGGGTTGCTTGTGAGGTCAGTTAATTGCAGCACTGATATCTCTCTTCCTTAGCTGATCCATAGATAACACTATTAGAGTCTTTAAAATAGTCCCTCATCCTGCTGGAGCAGTCTGCAGTCGGGTAAGAGCTTCAGTTTGTCTCCCAAGTGTTATGCAGCTCAGTGTATTACAAAAGAGGTGTCATGAACTGCAGATACGCATTTGTCATCCATTTTTGGAACTGCTTTAAAGTTACATGGCCACGCAGATTTGGTGTTCCAGCCCAGGTAATGAATTGTGCAGTTTATCTCCAGAGTAGTAGAATCACAGCTTTCCACGTGTGCTGCCTTGGCCCACAGGCTCATTTGTAAGAATTTGTTTTCTTTTTACAGGGTAGCAAGAAAAAATGGCACCTGTTGTTGGCAGTTTTGCCCTCTCTGATGTCTTCAGACCTCTTACTTTTTATTTCAGTAAACAGGCAAACACTGGTTGCTTTCTTTAAGGTGAAAGGCACAAAACTCCAGCTAAAAATGGTTCTAAATTCTACATGGTTGAATTCTAAAATGGTTGTAAATTCCACAAAAATGTCAAAGACAGGAGTGAGAAGTAAAGCTGGTGTGACATGTAGTATGTAGTTTGGGGAATCTTGCCTTGTATGAATGAAATCTGTCTCTCTCACTCTGTTCGCACTTGCAACTGCATGAGTGTCTGTTTAATGCTTGACAGACTGTTTCAATTGGGTTATCCATTATTCTGACACTTTTCTTTCAGATTTAAAGCCCTCATTTACATGGAGAGGAAACCTTTTTCTATCTTTCTTGGATATTTATGAGTGGAAGAACTGTTTTTTACCTTATACTTTATCTGTAATGATCTATCACACATTATTTTCTTTTAGTTCTTCCACCTGAAGCTGTTTTTCCTGCTGTTTATATAGTTTTCTTTTAAATCCAGTTAGGATTTCTCAAGTAAAATGTTCACTTGGGAGTAGGAGACTGCAACCAAACTTCCTATTTTAGAATAAAATCACTCTCCTCCTTTGTCTTTCTACCTGGCAATTGAAAGTCTGAACACTTTCTCCAGAAACCTTATGTTGGAAGAGACAACCTTGTATTTCTAATACTGAGATAAAAAATGAGTGTGAGACCTGAAGTGAAAGGTGTCAATTCTCTGTCGGGGAAATAAAATAAATCCACGTGGCTTGGAGAAAATAGCAAATAGTTTTGCAATGAGCTGTGTAGATTCTTATAATCAGAGCTTTAAAAACAGGCCAACTTCTTACTTAAAGGATTTAAGGCTTGTGCAGAGAAAGTTGAGTGACAGTATGTGGCAGCCTAGCGAGAAGCCTTCCCTGCCTTGAGTTTAAAGATGGCCAAACTTCTCAGAGAAAGGACGAAATGAGTCTGGTAGTAATGGAACAACAGTTGCTTTTTCTCATTTACAGAAAATTTGCAAATAAACTTGCCCTTTCTGGTGGCTGGACAGAGTATGGATATCTAAGCATGTAAATTTACCAGCTTCACTCTGTAGTCAGCCTGAAGCTTGGGTGGGTTTGTGTGTTGGCATCACGTAGTCTTCATTCTACATGAGTCTTCACATAGAAGATGATTATGCCTTACACAGTGCATGCCTTTAGCTGTATTAACCTGGCCTTGGGTTTCAGTTTTGAAGACAAGGGAGTGTGTTTGCTTAGGCAAGAAAAATTTGGTCCTGATTATTTTAAAATAGTTACTTTTTTACCTGGCCAGTTTGTATGAATAGAATTGCTTTAGAGAAGAATTTTTTTCTCTCTAGTCTGTTATGTCCTGACTTTCAGAAATCAACCATTTCAGTCTTGACTCTTTCATTTTTATCTTGAAAACAGCCATTACTTGTCCAGCTAAAGTTCAGTTTGTTTAATGAGTGTGTTACTCCTACAGATAACTTGTCCTGGAGTGCTGCTGAAAGACAAACAGGAACTTTATCTCAGTGTCTTTGTACTCGGGCAGTACAAAAAAACTCAATGTGTCCCCGCAGTGTTTCCAGTCTTCTTTCAAGAAAAACTAGTATTTGAAAAGGTAAGATATGTCAAGAGCTGATTCAACCCAAATAAACCCTATCACAAGTTCTGCAAAAATTGTCTGCAAAACCCATGAGCACAAATAATCACGCTGAGGATGGTGCAGTATTTTAACTCCTGCTTCTCTTTAGCACAAAGGAGGGGTGTGCCTGTATTATCCATATGGGGACTCAAGAATTATGTGTACTGAAGATTCTAACGTATGATGAGACTTTTTAGGTGTTTGTTGATTCTTTTGTGAACTCCTTTCGCAGTGTCTCTTTTCTTGGCTTGGAAGGGACTCAATGTTTTTGTTCTAAAAATTTTGGCAAGGTGAAGAACAGAGACTGTATAATATAGGAGAGCCAACTTAATTTAGTAGAAAGATAAAATAGCAGCTCAAGCCTTTTTGGTGACATCCTACTCCCTTTGAGATACTTTTTTCCTGGTTTGTCACCAGAATTCCCAGATTGGTACTCTGGCCATGTAATTTGTAGTTGTTTATCACTTATTCTGAGTCCCTACTAGCTTCATTATTAGTACCACAGGGATAATGAAACACAGTATCTTACAGATATGATCTGACTTCTTGACTACCTATGAATAATAATACTTTGCCCTTTCTAGTTCTTTTCCTTTAAGCATTCCCCAGCACTTTGAAAACCAGGCTGAGTAAACTTCAGTGATGCTCTGGTGAAGTGGGTAAGAAACAATGACAATTTCACTACCTACTGAAGGCAGAAAAGACCATCATTCTTTAAAGGCAAACATGCCACCAACTTCTAGGGGGAAATGTACTGAATGCCGTTTGCAGTGTAATGTAGGGGACATCCATCCAGTGCAACATCTTCCCCTATTCCTTGCCATCTATTCACATGGGATTCAGGTTAAAAAAAAACCTGAAGAGGAGACTGAAAAGTCACCGCTGTGAAAATGAAGCTTAAAGCATTACTAATAAATTAAAGAACATTCATCTATCAGAACTGTAGTACATTCAGCAATTTATATTTCTCTCTTGAAATTGTCTTAGACAGGACTTACCTCTACATCTTCAACTCTTCACAATAAATTATTTTCACAATTAAGTACAGAGAGGTAGCTCTGTATGGATAGAAAGAATACAGCAGAACTGCTGGCTTTCAATGAATTCGACCATGTTCCAAATGATAATTCTAGTATACTTTCTTTTTCCAGTGGGGATAGGACTCCTGACAACCACCTTGGCAAGGAAGAACACTGATTTTGGGGTTTTTTTCCCCTTTATCCCAGGAGGTCCATCTGATTATTTTGACTGTGCCATTATTACTATTATTATTATTTCTTTTTCAGGCATTTGCTAATATAGTTGATCCTGGAGACCTTGTGAAGTTACTGGAATGTAGGTTCTGGGTTTTTTTGTATACTGTGTTGTCTCCATTAATGTCATGCATTTATGGCCTCTGAGGATGTTTTGGAGGTTTAAATTATGTGATAGTTCTTCTACCAGGAGCCTGTTCTCTGAAAAACTAGTGGGTAACCACTGCCATCTAACAAAATGCCTCTAGAAATGTATGTTACAGGAAAAGGGTAAAAAGTCATAGGTGTTTGAAAGTCCAGCTGGTTATCTGATAGGGAATTCCTTTATGTGGTTATTTATTTGATTAATTTTCAAATTATATAAGGATAAACCTCCAATTTTTGTAAAATTATTCTTTTCATTTTTAAGAAAATTATGTCTTGCCACATGTGTATAATGAATTGTCATGAGAAAACGCTGACCTGAACTCAAACTGCAGGAATATGCACCCTCACACTGGGAGTTATCTCTAAAGGGGGCAAAGCTTGCATAATCTTCTTTAAAAGAGGACAAACTTGGCAGCAGATAGAACTTACCAAGTTCTAAGGCAGATTTAGTGTTGTCATTTGTACCCTGCTAGTGCCATTGTGTTCATCTATGATATTTATGCAATCTGTACTTAATTTTATCTTACTATTGGTGTGGTGGAAACAGTGCAGCGATGTGCAGTGCTGTGAGGCTTAAATCAGTGATCTGTTTTTCTTGGGCTTTGACTATGGGAATTTTCATTTTAGTTTTTTTTAACTCATGAAAAAACTTTTTTCCCTTCTAGTTGACACAGCAGTACTTGAACTAATACAGCTCGTTCCTCCAGGTATTGTATCAGTCTTTTCATAAATTATGCAGTTTAATAGGTGAATTTCCAGGAGGACATTGCCCATTACAGCACAATCACTTTTTCCAGCACACAAACAACATAGAAAGCCCTTCAAAAAATAGTCCTCTGAATATAAAATGTTAATAGATCAAGAAGATCTCATTCTTGAAAGAGAATAATAACCGAATATTTAAATGTATCATACTCAGGCTTAGGAAAGTGGTAATATTTTAAAAATGGAAAATAAACTGAAATCACCCAGTGCATAATTATTAACTGCATCACAATTCACTTGCAGAGAGGCTGTCTGTGAAATTTCAGAGTGCATAATCTTGTTCTCAGAATGACACTTTTTTCTTTCCATTTTAATGGTGACCACTGGGAAAACTCTCATCCTCACCATAAATATTACAGGTCTCTTGGGATGTGTGAAGATAATAAATAGCGATTTGTCATACTTCCGTTATTGGTTTGTGTGATTATAAAAATCTATTTTAATGAAATTCAAGTGTTCCCATGAATAATGTAAATCTGCATTTTATTGGAAATAAAGTCAAGTTTTAAAGAGGACTCATTTGGAAACTGTGGTATTAAAAGCACTGTCTGTCACTTGTCCTTAGTACTTTCAAGGAAACTATTGCTTCTCTCAGGTGACTCACCAGATTGTTTACTTGAAGAAATGTAGTGAATTGGGATTTTTTGCATGGGAAGATAAAAGATACTGCACAAGGAATTTATTTTCAGGGCTCAGAGACAGGTGTGATACAGCCCAACATAAGTAAGCAAGATGGCTGCAGTAGCACACGTTACGGTTTTTTTGCACTACACATTCAAGGGTTTACCTCTAAAGAAAACCTTTTTTTTTTTTGAAAAGTAGCAAGCCAGGGCATTGAGAAAATATTGAAATAATTATTTTGATGTTGCTTGTCTTACTGCTGCTATTACTATTCTGTAATATGGAATGATAGTTTTTCATGAGGGATTGGCTGCCATTAAAAAAAAAATGTTTTTCTCTGTGGCATGGAAGGGAAAGAAAGAAGAAAACTAATGAAAAGTTGCCTAAAGAAAACGTTTCGTGTGTCTGGTATAAAACAGTTAACACAATCTTCTTTAATTTTTTTTCCAGTAACATTGAAGCATATTGTCATAGTAGATTCTGCACATTTTTGCTGCTGATTTAACTGGATGAGGTTACTTCCTAGTGCGCTAGGAGTTTTAGAGCCATACTGTTAATTTGTGAAGAGCAAAATTTATCCTGGTTTTAACATGGCTATGTGTGTGGTGTCTGTGCTGTGTGGCTTTGTCTATTTTCCAATTAAAGTATGTTTTTTCTTTTTAGTGGGAGAAGTTCTAGCTACATATGAAGAAAATACAAGAGATTTCCTGTTCCCTGACCCTAAGCTTACCCATGGGCACCGTGGTTTAGAGCGTGAGATTTTAATGAAGAGGTCCCCGTTTTTCACAGTGAGTGAATGTCTGTGGGTTGTATTTATGACACAGGCTGCTTCACTGAAGAAACCCCTTGAACTGCTTCAAATGAAAAGCCATTACTTCTGACAGATTTTGCCATTTTAAGGTGTTGAATGTACAAATCCACCGTTGAACTTCGGGGAAAGTAGAATCTTTTTTCAAAATGCTTCAAGAAATTATTTAATGTGAAAAAGTTAGTTTCCACTTGGTTTGCAGTCCGTTTAATCTTGTGTTTCAGCTGGTAGTCGAAGGGATGCAGGAGAAGAGGGAGATGTCACACTGACTTCGTGGTTCTCAACAGATAAAGCATGTAACCCTCCTCCTTGGTCCCTCTCCCTAGCATTTTGGAACAACAGCTAATTGGCAGAATGAGTGCAATGAATTAATGCTAATTTTCTGGAGATAAGGGCTCAAGTACATATTAAATGAAAATGAATTCATTTCACACTGCCCTTTCATAAAGTTTGACTGTTGAATCTCAGTTGTCACATGAATAACCCAGGGAAGGCACTTTAAGGAGGATGGTGATGATGTGTTTTGGGGTTTGTTTTGTGTGGTCTATTTTGGTTAAGTTTTACTGCTGGATTGGCAAGACATTTGGATAGGGACTCAATTACCCTGTCCGTTGTGGCTGGACTAAAAGCACGTGGGAGGAGGGAAATGCTGATTGAAGTTCATTGGTATCCTTTAGCTGGTGTAATCTTTCTCCTGAAAGGGCAACCTGGAAACTGCCCAGACACTTGTGATTAGAAGTGCTAATTTGGTGTCTAATGCTGTGTTACATTTGAATGAATTAAAATTCTGATTTTGTGCTACAAAATGTCTGATTCTGTAGCAGCTTAAACTGTCCCTGCAAAAACAACCATTATTTTTTGGCCATAGTATCTCTTTGATATGGCTCATCCCATGCATCATGGTGTGGCTCAAGAGATGGGTGGCACTGTTTTGCTTTCACACTGTTCATAGGATAGGTACTTTGCTGGCGTTGAGAAAGAATAGGGAGGTAGTAACAAATGAGATTGTTTTAACTAAATGTTTTTAGATTTTTTGTGAACAGAATATAGTGAGTCTTTGTAGAAGCAGAGCCACTAGAGGAGTTTGATGGTTTTTGTCAAACTGAGCTCTTTAAAACAAAAATTACGTTTTTTCTAATAAAGAGAAGGTGCCATAATTTGTGAGCTGTGAGAAGATGTGCTCAGAGTAATTTGGATGTGTAGGTGATGAATGATGACTCTGTAGTAGCTCTAAAAAGTTGACTGATGTAAGACACAAACGTACTTCCATGTCCTTGGGAGCAGCACGGACAAAATCCATCTCTGCCCTGGAACAGGGACTGCAGAAGCCTTTGTTGCTCTGTTCCATCTCCATAGCTCAAAGTACAATTTAAGAGAGGATTTTGGCATAGTGACCCCCTTTTTCGGAGTAATGTAGAAGCTGTGTTTGGTGGCATTGGAGGGAGGCTCCCAAAAGGAACTTCTTACTCCTCTCCTTGCTTTCCAAATGGAGTAACTGTGAAAGGATTTTTACCTGCAGTACAAATGCAGTCTCAAGTGCCTCCATCTTCCCGTGTTCCTGAGCCTTACTGGCAAGTGTCTCTTGCTAAGTCTGTCAGCACGAAGCCCTGGTTGTGAATGCTAAGCAAAAGGAAGTGTTAAACAAGGTCGTGAGAACCCTCACATTATCCCTATGCTAGTGAAGCCATGTTCTTCCCACATGAAAAGTTATTTTTAGCCAGCTGAGATGCTGAATATTTTTGAATGGCAGCTGTGCTTCAGTGGCACTTTGATTCCCAATAAATTTGTCTTTTATTAAAAAAATAAAGGTAGCAGCAGCAAGGTTACGGTTGTAGAGTTCAGATAGGCAGTGACAAGCAGTGTCTGATTAACACTGCTAATCTGCCAGTTGGAAGGAATCCCAAGTCGAGAGGATCAGAACTCCTCCAGAAATCTGGCACTTGGCTGATAATGTCTCTGGCTGAATGTCTTACGAGGTTTACAAACTCAGTGTGCATACAAGACAGGCCTCGAGTTATCTCTCCTGGTCCAGTGTTGCCCAGCTGAGGCTCTTGCTGGCTCTTCTGTATTTCTCTGCAACCTTTGCCTTTCAGAATATGTTTATGCCTGGACTGTGGTAGTTATTTTCTTACAGATGTTCTTATCTCCATTCCCCACCTTCATGCAGTATTTGTCACATTACTTAAAACAGTTTCTTTTTAGTTATGCCATCTTCCATTAGCATGCATAAGTCCTTCTTTATATTTGTATAGCATAAGACCTTCTGTTATATTCGTATATGCTTTTTTTTGCTAGAGTTGTACTCATACTCCATACAGTCAAAAGCACATATTAGACTTGTATTCTTCTAAACATGAACCACATTTATACTTTTTCTGTGATCAAATCGCTATTATGTCCCTTCTGCTTAATGACTGGTGCAGGACTGCTCAGTGCTGCAGACACCACTAAGCCAGAAGCAGAAGAAGAGATCCCAAAAACTTTCCAGCTGGATTTTCATTTACAGATGTGTTCGGGGATATATGACAGCCTTTACATAATGCTGTGTTGAATATCCTTCAGCAGTCCCTGCTTTGGGAACTGCAGAAAACAGAGCAAGTCCTCTGATGGCTTTTGGCCTGTGAGTTGCTTCTGACATATCCATGCCTGTGCATTCGAATGCCATCCCATAGACCCTCTCCACAGACTATTTCTCTGAAGAAAAAATGACACAGAAGAAGTTTGTGTCATTTTTTAGGTATGAGCACTTAACAATTTTGTAATCATTTCCAGTCTCTATAAGAGCAGTAGGTGCTCTATTGCGTTTTATAGTAGACTTGCTAATTCTGATGTGTCCTTTTTTAAATCGTTGATAGCACTTGACAATTCATTAGTAATAAAAACGAGTTGATTAAAGATTATCAGATTTAAAACCTCTTTTATATGCCATAACTTGACTTGATTGAATCCTGGACTCTGTTAATTGCTATGACTGAGCTTTCTTGACATTTTTGTCTTGTTATTTCCATAATCTGTCCTGGGGCCAGATCAAATTCCCTAATGGGAAATCATTGTTTAGGCAGGTGGTAGAGAATAGTTTGGTTCATCAACAGACTTCACTCATGAAGTTCCTGCTGATTCTTACAGATATGGGACAGAGTCAAAAACAGACTCAGCTCCTTTTCATGTTTCAGGGATTTTGTGTGTTCCTGTGCACAAATGCCCATGCACTGAGATGCCTCAGGCAGCAAATTTTGTCCGTGTTGAGAGAAGAGAGGGTAGAAATTTCTAGGGGTACCTGGATCCTGCAGAGCTGTATAAGATGCACATAGATGATTGCCACTTGTTTATAGCATATGTGGCATTTAGTTCTTCTATGCCTTTTTTAATTCTGCTGTTTGGGATATAATGCTTGTGTGTCATAATCCCTGTCCTTTACACCCAGTAAATTTTGAATGCATTGGCCAATGCTCAGTGAATTTGAAAGGCAGTAGTTTTCTGAGGTGTTATGTTCCTAGCCATGGCTGCAGTAAAAGAAAGTGAGTGGAACAGAAGCTGCCAATAATGTAAAACTGGAGGGACCTGCTGGCCCTCCCTGGTGTGCGTGCTGTGCTTGGCCAGGAGGCCCAGCTGGACCCCACTGATTCCAAGTGGGACAAACTAGGGCTGCCCCCTGGGCAGGAGGGGAGACATCCACAGAAATCAGACTATTCTAGAGGTTAAGGAATTAAGGGTATTCTAAGTCATACTGTTACAAATGAATAATTTGCAGTGTGATTGACTGATTAAACAAAATGTTTTTACAAAAGAGATGGCACAACTGAGACTATTCTCAACCAAGTTTACGAAGTTAGCATTAATGAAACTTCTAGAGCATGACTGAAATTTTTATTGATGCCATATAGCATAGCATGAAAAATCTTTAAAAGTGCTTTTGACAAAAAAAAAAGTTAAAATAAAAGTCAGACCTTAATTGTTGTACAAAAGCAGTGTAATCATCTGTAATTGAATTGTCAGAAATGCAAATGTTAGCATCTTGACATTTACCATTGCTGTTCTGTCTTTTCTAATTATCTTTATTAAAGGCTGAAATTAACAAAGGAAATGGCTGAAAATTAGGAATGGTTTGTTACATTAGGTGACATTTACCTCTTTGATACCCTTTATCTTGAGTTGGAGCTTGATGTTCAATTATTGTCTCTCTTCTAGGGAATTGCACCAAAATTGAGATTTTCTACAATCTCCCTTATTTCAGACAGTCTGTTAAGCTCAGGAAGGAGTCACATACAGGTTAGCACAATTTAATTGTTTGCAATTTAATTTCTAGATTTAATATTGATAGCCTTGCTTCCATTTTTTGCATGTGCTGCTCACTTCAAACTTTTCTCATTCTTTTGTTGTGGTTAAAGCAGGTATCACGGGTGCTTGACAACTTGATTAAATTTTTAATCAAGTATGAGTAAAGAGTGGGTTTGGTGCATGACAGTAGATGCTGAGAGTTCCTTGAATGTGAAACAATTATCGGCTGCTGTGTTCTGTGATCAGCTGAAGTGTCAGTCCCTGGTGTATTTGAACATACAGAAGATGCCTTCTCACCATTTGTTACTGACACTTAAAATTAAGGACAGTGAGAACTAGGTGAAGTTAGAGAAGGTATGGTATTAAACCACACCAATTAATTTAATTGTTTTCCATAACTATATCATTGACAGTAATGGAAATGCAGAGTTTTGTTGAAAAGGCTATCACCTATATTAATCTGGAAACGCTGCTTTTGCAACAAGTAAAGCTAAAGGTGAAGTAGCACTCTTCTCTGGTCTCACAGACTGGAATTTTACTTTGGATTTCTGGCACAAGCTGTCATGTAAAGTTACTCTTACGTCCTCCCTTTTTTGCTGTACTATTGAAAAATGGTGCAGCATCATTAAAATGGAATAGTTGTCAGGAAGGCTTGGTGCAAAGACACTTAGGTGACTTTGACCTGTTGGTGGCATTGCTAATGACTTCAATGAGAAGTTTCTTCCAAATTTAGCAAATGAAATGTATCGAGAGAGAAGAAGAATTAAAAATCAGTGAAAATAGTCATTGTCAGAAAAGTGGCTTCAGTGAAGGTGACTTGAATAAGGGCAATTTGATTTAAAATTTAAACTGCTCCTAAAAGTATCTATGAATGGCAGCTCAGATTTGCTTGTGTTGCAGTGAAGGTCCGGTTTCACAACTGGTCTAAGCCAGAAGCAGCACCACCTGCTTCTGACGAAGCTGAGATTCGTCTTAGAGAATCAGGTCTGGCTTTGTGTGGGCCAAGTCCGTGCCGTGTCTCACTATCACAGGTGGGAGTTCAGAGAAGGAGTGGCAGGAGTATCCCGTGTGCTGCCAGTTCAGACTCTGTCAATGCAAAACGCACAGCCTCAGCCTCACCCAGCCGCTGGCTGGGTGTAGAGGGAAAGGCTTGAAGGCAAGCTGGACATTTTATTTCTGGCTTCCTCTGAACCAAAGCAGTACATGCAACATTCAGATTTAGGGCTAATGTCAACTAGCTCCAGCTTGAATAAGAATTTCTAACTGAAAGAATATTATTTTTCTCAACTAAACACTACGTCTTGGTTATAACTCTTTAAAGAACTAGTAAATTCACCACGATCCAAGAAAATGTAAATTTTAGAGAATGTAGTTGCACTTCTTTTGGCGCTTTAGGCAACTCTAAATGCATATAACTTAAACTATTAAATAGGCTCCTATTTTAATTCATGTCTTTTATTTTAAAGGGTAAGAATTTTAAAATAAAAGCTTAAACAGATGAAAATATGCTTCAAATCTGTGTGTGTCTAATTCAGATAAAGTTTGTATTAAAGGAACTTGTGACAAAATTCAATTTAATTTTTACAATCTCCACTAACTGTGTGAGAAAGCTACTTGAGTAAGTATCAGACACTTGACATCTAACATGTATTACTGGGTGTTTAACCTTCTTTTGGTTTCAGAGAAAATTCAACAATTTCGGATTGTTTTTTTAAATTGCTGTTTGATTATAGTTTTGTGAGGGGAACTTCAGCTTCCTTGGCATCTCTTTCTGTTAAAATTATTAATTCCTTGTTTGCATTATGTTCAGCGATCTTTATCCTACACGCTGTCGAATCAGATAATTTCTCTTCTTCACTTTAGGCTGATATGAATTGGGTGCATCATTCAACCCCAAAAGCAAAGATGCACTCAAAGCTACCGAAGAAAAACGCTCCTGCAGCCGAGGAGGGCAGGCAGAGCTCGGCGCTGAAGAGCTACGAGCAGCCCACGATCGCCTCCCAGTCGCGCTCCCCGTCGCCGTACACCAGGCGCCGCATGTGCGAGCTCTCGGAGGAGGCCAGGCAGAGACTGGCCCACCTGAACCTCGGGCCGCACGAGTTCCGGAGAGACACTGACAAACCTCCCTTTGTGATCAGACGGGTTCGTATTCGCTGCGGGCTGCTTCCGGCTTGAGCTCAGTTCAAATATTGTTCTTTCACTAAACAATGCTCCAAAAATTCATTCAGCTTTTAGTTTAGATGAATAATTTTCCTCTCCTTAGCAGTCTGTCACTGAGTGATTTAAATGTGAAATTAACTAAAATAAAATTTCTTTTATCCACTTTAGTAACAGACAAAGATCAAATTCTTTCATGAATATCTTCGTTAAATTCTCTAAGGCCCCATTTCTTTCCTTCCAGCACACTAGACAGGATAATAGGTGTATAAAATCAGCTTGGAAGTAATTGATATTAGTATTAAAAATTCCTGAATAAGACTTTAAAGAAACAGTGTCTAGTCACATTATGAACACTTGCACTTCCTCTCTTTCAACTTTTTTTTATGTTGGCATCCTGTGATCTTTGGAACACTTCCTTTGCTCAGAGCTACATCTCAAACACTTTGACTTAAGAGTTCATAACATAAGGACTTTTTGCCATACATGAAAAATTGTCCTGAAATTAGGTAGTTATTTAAAGAAACTGTGTGTAGCTCTTTTAAAATGAAGGAGCTACATTTCCCAGCCACTTGGAGGATCATATACTCCTATTTTTTCCCCCCCTCTTAATTTTTCATCTTATTGCAACAATCTTCTGTTTTTAGAAAATCACTTTGCATTTGTAGAGACAAAAACGGGATTGTTCATATTCTGCGCTGTGACATTATGATTTGTCTACAATTCTGGGCACTTACCACAACCAGTTAGATAAACTAGTGGTTAAATAGTTTGCTTCTACCTTATCTTTTTGCTTAGTATCGGTACTAATTAATTAAAAATATATTGTCAAACTTTAGAATTATTTTCCAAGCTTTATCCTACACACAGCTACCTTTTAGAAATTCAGAAGTGCCTTAATAGGTCATTAATCATTCATCAATCTACTGTTTCTTTCAAATGTTTTTCTTTTCACTCCTTTGATTCAGTTCTGGGTTTTGATCTATAGGTGAAGCTCACAGTTTAATTATAGCATCATTAACACTGATTATTGACTTTCAATGCTTGGTTATGTTTGTACAAAAAAAGAAGAAAGGTTTTCTCTTAATTCAGCATATCTTGACTGTCATGGCCTTTCTAGATTAAGAATGCTCCTTTTAGGGAGCATTTGTTGTGTTTGCTGCTGAGAACTCTTTTGGCCTTGAGATTTTGTGTTACATGAAGATTAAAATTGGATTATATTAAATGTAACTTTTTAATTAGGAAGAGATCCAGATCTCTCTTGCTGAGATCTGAGCTGTTTGGAATAAATATGAGATACCAAGAGTTGTTTAAAAAGTCTGCAGACATTACGGATGAAGGAGAAACTATCTGTCTTTTCTTTCTTTGAACAATAGGATATTCAGAATTTTCTAGACCTTTCTAGCACCATTTTTGTTTATGCACAGTAATGCTAATAATGCACATGAGCCAAGTGTTATGAAAATAGTCTAAAACAGTATTTAAAATAATATATTTCAGAAAGTACTAGTTGTGATCTTATGAACAAAACCAGAAAAAGCAGGAATTGATCCATCTTCTACTGAGCATTTTAACAGTATTTTTGCTTCAGATTGGACAACCAAGTCCTGGTGCTAAACTTCATCCCTGGTGTTCCCTGCGAGAAAGCACAGCAGAAGCCTGGACCAAGGCACCCCCTGGTCAGTATTTTCTACTATATATCTCATTAATGCTTTTGATTTCTGTGGTGAGTTGTTTTATTGGGGCTTATTATTATTGTTTGGTTTTTTATTTATTATGAAAATGCCAGTCTGTGATGGAGAACAAGCTATTAGTTCTTCCTAGGAAAAGGAAGAATACTGAATTAATTACTGCTCCAAAGCGTGCCCTTGAATAGTTCTTTACCTCATGAAGCTTGGAACATAGTTCTACATGGTGTGAAAATAGGAGGAGAGAATTCCAAAGCCCAGACAAGTGCTCTGTTTCACTCCACTTTTTTTGCTGACGTGGATGGTGAAGCAAATATGCACCATGGTTTGTGGGTGTGTTGATCAGGCTTGGAGTATTGATTAGTTTGAAGTTCAAGGACTCTGTTGCTTCAAAAATGAATAATGTGTATTTCAGCAGTATTTGTGAGTAGTGGATTCAGTGACTTACCATTATTAATGAGCATCCAGGATGTGCTCCAATATCTGCTTAAGCATCCTTTGGTATCAGTAAGTGAGAGTTTAATAAAAAGTATGGGACCAGAAATTTAGAGAAGTGCCCTAAAACTTAATTTTATTGCATATGTCTGACAATATGAGGATTTTAATGAGTCTCATCAGTATTTGTTTATGTGTGCTCTGCCTCATTTTTATTTCATTTCCCGACTAATTATAATTTGCTATACAGCAAATCATTATGAACATGTTATTTTACATTTGTTCTTTGTCATTGCACTGGGTGCTGGATTTTAAAGGTTTCACATCCCCTTTGGGAACAGACTTGCCAAGCTGTGATAGCTGGATAATGTAACAGACCAGACCATCTGATACCGTTGCACACTTACACAATGAGCTGGTGGTTTCTGGCCAGTAGTTAGGAGACCAAAATCTACCTCAGTATTAATATCCAGAGGATACTTTGGTTACCTGGCTGTGTCTTGAGGCTTTACTGTAACTTCTGAAAAAAACAGGTTCCTAGGATTAGAAATCTTAATGCAGACAGTACAGGTTAGTCCTTTTTTGCTTTTCCTGGGTCACAGTGTGAGGGTTGTTCAGTACAAAGTGGTAGAACAGATCAAGAAGGCAAATTTAATGCCAGTCCCTGGGGAATGGGGTGCATATTGACATTGGTGAAAAATCCTCACCCAGTATGGGCCTAAGAGCTTCTCCATGTTTGTTTTCCTGGGCTTCATGTCTGTGGATCAATGGTGAGGGAAGGAATGCAGATGTGATAGGAGGAGGGAGAGTCACAGGGAAACTTGTCCAGAGAGGATTAGTAAGGTAATGTAAATGGGAATTTTTGGGAATAGTAGAGCTTGTTTTGCTACTGATTTAAGCAATGAATAGTGTAACAAAATGTGCCACTTCTGTCTGTGCAGAAGATGGTGCCCACACTGATTCATTCTTGCAAGCATTGTATTCTATTCAATGTGAAGTCATGGCTTTCAGCTGAAAAAGGTAATTTCCTGAAATATACGGAGGAGACAATATATAATAATAATAAATCGCTTTAGTTTTGTTTATGAAGAGAGATGAGATGTTTTGTAAAAGATTTCATAGAATTTAGGAAATGCAAATATCTTTTTTTGATTTCTTCTGTCAGGAACCTTTTTTCTTTCTCCAGATCCTTCTCTTCTTGGCAGCTACAGACCCAAGAAGGCTGAAGTGAGTACTTTGAAGTGTTATTGCTTACACACTGTTTTTTGGGAAACTCCGAACTTCCTAATACTTCTTGGATTGTCTTGCATAGGTATTTTTGAAATTTTATCCACTGT
The DNA here is from genome assembly GCA_013400655.1 of Mystacornis crossleyi. Lineage (NCBI taxonomy): Eukaryota > Metazoa > Chordata > Aves > Passeriformes > Timaliidae > Mystacornis > Mystacornis crossleyi. Next base: position 108,819 of record VYZQ01004520.1, read on the forward strand.
AGTATCAAAAGCAAGAAAAAGGACATTTTAAATCTGATCTAGCCTAGTTAAGGCCTGCTGGCAGGTTATTTACAAACAGTAAAAAGAGACTTAGTACTCTGTAAAGTTGGCTGAAAATGCAAAACTTGCTTTTTCTTGGCACTAAGGCTTGCAACAAGGCCATAAGGAGCTTTTAAAGGCAGCTTGCATTTGCCTGACCCGTTATTTAGAGAGCATCCTTCATTCTGGAATTGTGGTCAAAGGTAGCTCTGGTACAACTGGCAAGCCACTGCTGTGGTATTTCATATCCTTCCTTTTTCAGATTTTAGCTTCTTGTGTATTAAAAGAATCTGAAGATTAATGTCAGGGTTCTTCTGGGTTTTATTCTTTACATTCTCATTTAGCTGTTTTTTGCCAGTACTGTAGAAATTGTGGGTGTAGGCATTTAATTATGTGTGCCCTCTCAAATTTCCTAATGGCCGGGAGAACTGATGATAACTGGGAGGAGGAAAGAAAGAGAATTATAAGGATAAACCTTGATATATGTGTTAAGCACACTTTTGTCATACTCTGGACTTTTATTGCCAAGGACTGTAGTTCTGTGTACCACGTGAGTCTAATATATTGTGCCACCTCTGGATTGTTCCACAAGTTGTTTAGACTCTCAGGCATTATTCTGAATTTGTGGGATTCCTGGGAAGGGTAAGCCTTTAAGTTGTGCACTCAGAAAAGTTGATAAAAGGGCTGTTGCAGTAGAGTTTGACATAAGATAGTGTGTTAGTTGAATGAATCAACAGGGAGAGACTTGTTGATTCATTTCAGACTATGGATTTTTGTATGAAATAAGGGTCCTTGTTCTTTCCCCCAGCATACAGATATTCCTGAATGAATGTACATCTTTAACCTTTCAGTTTGAAAAATAAAAACATGAAAATTGTACATCTTGATGTTCATAATAAATTTTAGTTTGGTGGGGTATTTTTCAGGGCAAATCTACCCGTGGAAAAGTCTTGGACAGTTCTGCTGCTTCCAAGGAGGATGTGAGCTCAGATCCACCCAACAGAGAGCCCCATTCTGCTGCTTCATTGGATCATCCAGCAGTTCGGGAACGTTCTCTGACTTCTGTGCTGAGTCGGTCTTCTCTGAGGGAAAGGTAATGCCCTGGTTTTGTTCATGACACTCTAGAATTAGGAACATGAGCAGATGATACCAGTGCTTGCATGACTGTAGTTTGCATGTTTGGAGGTGTGAGGGCTGAAGAGACTGAAAAATCTTCCTGCAACAGCCGTGTTGTTGTTTGACTTTTCCTTCTGCTGTGTTTGCCATCACCTCTCTGCTTAATGATTACAATCCTAATAACATGGCAGTGAAAATCTCTGAAATGGTGACACCCCGGATTTTAGGCTGCCAATGTCCATCTGAAACAGAGAATGAATAAATGAATCATCACTGTTTCAGAGTGATTGGAATCCCAGGGATGTAAATTCAGATACATGTCAAGTAAGCTTTACAGTAGGTTCTTGGAAACCTTTTTTCCTTCTGACTTCTCACTGGTGTTTTTGAGCACATACTTTGGCTGTATGGCTGTGCCATACTCAAATATGTGACTGATATGATTGGACTAGCTTTAATCTACTCTGTATTTTTTTCCCAATCTTTTCACTTTGTTGACATGCTAAGATTTTGGTTTTGATTTTTTGAGTTGAAGTGTGGACCTATGCAACAATTGTGTGTATATTAGTTGCTATATTTCAATTATTTTTCTTAGCTATCTCCACTGACCCCGGTGGGACTGGGTTGGGAACAGTTTCAAATATCCCTTAATTCAGTGGATTTCAGTCCCTGGATCGGTATTTTGAGCAAACTTCGCAGCTTCGGTGTCCTTGAGGGTGGGATGGAAGAAATGTCACAGAGCAACAGATGGTTTCATGCTTAAGCCCTCCAGTCCTTCAAGGAGAGTATTCCCTGCTTCCCACTGAGTAGAACGTGTTCTGGTGCTTCTCTTGTACATTCGAGCAGTAAGTTACTGGTTGGCTCTCTGGGAACAGAAAAACTGTATGCAAAGCTAGGCCTGAGTAAACCAATGCATAAAATAACTGGGAGAAACTAAGGATTAAACTGATGACCCGTCCTAAATGCTGAGGTTGTGTTTTGGTGACCAGTTCACACTCTGTTACCATTGGCACCAAGTTAGTCCATGCTTGCAGGTTGCATTTTACAGCCTACACACAGCCTAATGCGTGTTTCCAAAATAGAAAAACTGTCTCAGTTTTTTCGCAAAAAGAAAAATGACAGATGGCAGGTGGGGACTGAATTTTTAATACTCACAAAGATCAAGTTGGTGTTCTAACATCTTCTTCTGCTTGAAAACTTGTTTGTTAGCTGTTCTTTGGAATAGTGTATCCTGAGAAGTGTTATACAGAGATTAGGATGTATCTGGGGTTTGAAGGAGGTTTCTTTGTCATCTTGTCTGCCTCCCTACTCTCCTCTGACAATGTTTGTGCATCAGTTACCCATATCTGGGGAAGAGATATTGTCATGGTAGCTTTTTTATCCTTTTTTCAGCTGGATTCCTTTTGGAGGGGTTGGGGCTAAATTATATACCCATTTTATTTAAAGCTGATGGGGTGCTGTCCTGGTTTGGACAGGTGTCTGCTAAGGAAGGCAGGAGTCCCCCTCCCACCCCGGAATGGAAAAAAAAAATGTAACCTCCTTCCTCCCGAACTATTATAATTTTGAAAATGAGGGGCTTTCAGGCAAATATATCAGAAATAGGAATAACAGGTCTTTACTTATATATATATATATATGTACAACAAGGCAAAGCAAAAAAAAACCAACAATAACTAAGGCAGTAACAAGTAATAGGAATCAGACCGCAGCGACGGCTGCTGGGGCTGTAAGGGCACTTTCCCTTTTGCTGCAGCGACGGCCGGAGTTGACAAGGGCGCTCCGGAGCGAGGTCGGGGAGCACGGGGGAAACTTAACTTGCCCAAGCCGGGAAGGGATGGGAGGAAATTTCAGCAGCCCCTGGGCAGCCGGTCCTGGTGCTTTAGCAGGATTCCCTGGGAGCAGCGCGCTGGAGACGGCAAGGATGGATGCAGAAAAGTATCCCGGGTGGCAGGCGAAATGCACAGAACTCCGAGGCCGCAGCCGGAGACTCCGGGACCCCTCGGCAGGCAAGGGGTGGTGCCCTCAGTGCTGTGTCTCAGCGAAAGCTCCAAAACAGCGGTGAAGAGATGGCAGAAGTAGAGCAGGGCAGAAGGACAAAGACAGCAGAAAACACGGCCTCGTAGCGAGATGAACTCTCTCCGCGGCCGCTGCAGTCTCACCCCTCCAAACGCCAGGAGAGCAATGAATCTCAAGCACTCTACCCCACCTCTTTTTTTCCAGTTCTAAATCTCCAGATGTCTTTGCTCCCCCACCTGAGAAGACGCCACCAAGACCAAAAAAAAGGACAATTGGGCCCCTCCCTTGTGGCTGGCTAGGTCCTTTGTTTTTCTTAAGTACCCCAGCAATCGCCCCTTAACATGGGGAAAAAATTCCTTTGAGAGAAGAAAAGAGCACATACACACACAGAAAGAAAACTTTCTCAACCCCCAACAGGTGCCTTCTGTTGATAGCAGGAAAGTCTTCTATGTTGTGAGCTGCTGTTACATGCATAGTAATTCAGTCGTCTGCCAGTTAATCTTGAACTTGTCTGAATGTTCTTGCTTTTTCTCTTTATGAGCCTCTCTTCAGAAGAGATTTCTGATCTTGTGAAATTATGTTTTTCCTTCTTATTAAAGCAAATGTTCTCTGCTCTTCAGAGCTGTAACATCCCTTTATGTAAAATATGTAACCATTTACTTCTGTCATCAGAAAAGAAATTCAAAATGAGAAATAAAGGGCACAGTCTAAAAAAAAATTGATCTGTGTTTCATGCTGCTGAGATAACAATGGTTTTAGCTGATTGTGTACTCAGAGTTATACTTGGAATGACAAACATGGTTTAGAGGTCAATGGTTGGAAATGCATGCAAACGCTGCTGTTCAGATCATAGAAACACAGAGAAAATCAGTGCACTGAAAGTATAGCAGTGTTAGTGTAATTGCAAGAATATAGAGTCTTATCTCACAGTATTTGGTGTTTATTTCCTCAATTTTATTTTGAATTACAAAGACAAATTGCTTAGCATATTCAGGCTACTATTTTTAATGCTACTCAACCCACAGTCAATATGAAACTTGACTCCCCACCTCGACCTTTAGCTCCCTCTTTTCCCTTTTTTTTTTTTTTAGTGTGAAGCAACTGTCTGCCTTCTTGGGAGTGCTTCCCAGAGCCCTGCTGTGTAGTTGTTAAGCCACTGCAATACTTTTCAGTGAGACAGAAATTGGGGTCTTGTGTAAGGTCCTCTGAGCCCTTTTGTATCCTTCCTGGCAGTTTCCAGTCCCTTTCTTTGAGCCTGCTAGAGACACCACAAATCAGTCTTCTTCCCCTTTCCTCTGGGATTTCCGTCAGAAGCAGAACTGTAAATAGATTTTCTATTGAACAAGACAGCCAAGTTTCGAATATTGATTTTTCGTACTTTGTTTTTACGTTTTCATTATGTGTATTGTCTAAGGAAAGCATTTGCTGATGTTGGAAGCTGATGCTTAGCAGTGATGTGGCCATACAACCCTCCAGAGATCCCTTCCAGCCCTCACTATTCCATGATTCTGTGAGGTTTGACTGCAGCTCCTGTGCAGACCAGTGGCACATGCAGACCTCGGGTTCCTGCCCGTGGGGTGTGCCCCACAGCCTGCCAAGGCAGGTGTTTGGTTGGTTGTGCAGAGATCAGTGGCCTTTTGTGCAGAGAGGAGCATCCTGCATGCCTTGGGAAAGAGCATTTGTACTCAGTTCTTGCAGTGCTCCTTCGGGAAAGAGAAACTGGAGTCCAGGCCTTGCTTTCATGGTGGACAGACATCCTCGTGCACTCCTAGAAGATGGTGTTTTTCCTGGGGACTTACAAGCTAAGCCTTCCTTGCAGCACTGAAACCTGCAGCAAAGTACCTGTCAGAAAGAAAAGGAGAAATAGTGAGGTGGCTTCCGTAAGGTCAAGAAGTCCTTTGAACAGAGCTGTGTGCTGGCACAAGAAAAATCCTTTCCTCGAGAGACTACAACAATCATGGGAGTGTTTGACTGTTTCTGTTATGTGAGGCAGTGCTACTGCTCGTGCGTTTGGGATCAAAGGATTCTTCTTCCTACTCTGGAAATAGCATGCTTCTGCTTTTGTTTCCAGATTGAAGTGCAGTTCGATGGCTTTTTTCATGTTCTCCTGACTATGCTGCTGATACGTGATCTTGCCTACTATAAAATTTAGCAAAAACCTAAGTTCTCTTTGAAGTGAGACAGAGGTTAAGTGTCTGGATCAGATGCCCTTCTGTAATATTCCTCTATTGTTTTACTACCATCTTTTTACATTCTCTTTTTCCAAGTGCTAGGGAAGTAACAGCATGAAGTTAGATATTGGTAATGATAGATATAATGACAGATACTAATAGATATTAATGAAATACTAGATCCTATGTGAAGTCCTTAAAAACACCAGTTACCAGAATTTTTGGCTTCAGTGATCTTGAAAACTCATCCCAGGATCTTGGGGGTTATTTTTATTGCACAGCAGAATGCAGAAACAGGTGGTTCACCTGGTACTTTAGAGACTGGCATGCATCCTGAGACAGGGTTTGCTTCTGTGAGAGAGTATGTTTTAAGTTTTGAGAACTTCTACAAAGTAGAACACTGAAAAATACTGCAGACTTCTTACGAAAAAAGCTTCCTCTCAGGAGAGGCTGTACCTAGGTTTCTTGTCTATTTCTAGCCATTTAAAAGTCATTATTTGTGATTTTTGGAATTTACTTTGATAGGAAGGTTTTGGGGTTACCAATCTCACCTCTTGGGAAAGATTACTTATTTTGCATCCTTTAAATATTAATTTCTGGAATCAGCACTTGAAAATCAGTTATTTCATACTACATTCTGCAAAAGTGAGCAGTACCTAAGCCTTGTTTCATATTTTTGACCAACATCTGTACTATTTGTCATCTTCATTGGTTGATTTTGCTGCAGCAGTAAGTAAATTTGAAATTGATTGCTGTCAGAGCCATTTTGTGTATGAATTAATAAATTCAGAGAAGATAGAAGGTAATGAAAAACCTTCCAAAGAGCATAAGGAGGTGCAGCCAATTTGTGACATACTAATGATTTAGTACCACAATGACTTCAACCTTTTGGGAGCAACTGCTCAGCTGGAGTATTGACTTTCATTGAAATTTCGGAAGCTGTCTGCCATTAAGTTTCACTTTTTGCATGATGTATATTGCCACAGTTTTAAGGGCTGGATCTGAAAAGAAGGGGGGGAAAAAGCATTTACTAATTTAAGAATTCAGCACTGAATGTGTCACAAGTGCTTCAAGGCCCAACTGTAAACAGGGCTTTTGAAAGTTGGAGAAGCTACATAGAAAGCATGAAAAATTTTACCTTTTTTCATTTCCTGCTGAAGAGGGAGAGCAAATTGGTACACAGCTGTCAGCTTCTGCTTGCAAATATTTAGGCTTCTGTGCTTTGATTTAAGGCCCTGTCTGTGTGTAGTTGTTTCTGCTTCATAGTAATATCGTGCCACTGTGAAAGCAGCCACCCTCCTCCACCTCCAGCATTGTGGGAATGTAGGGGTTTGTGTTGGTATGGCTTCATTACAGTTCAGGCTGCGAGGTGCAAACAGAGTCTCTAAAACACTTCAGAGCTGCATCACAGCCAGAGGTCACTTTAAGAAAAAGCAAACCAGAATTACGTCCTTGACTAAACAGACCAGGAAAACCCTGAAGTGTAGCCCAGCTTTTCTTCTGTGCCTCCTTGCAGACCAGTATGCACTATAATGCACTGCAAGCTAAGTCTGTCCTACTGAATTACCACTTCATGTCCTCTTAAATGAGAGTACAGCAGCTTCCTTCTCTGCTGAATAAATACCTGCATAGATATAAAATATGTGAGGTGTTTTTTTTTATTTCAGAATGAAATATTTTGGTTTTGTTGAGACTCCTCTTCAGTGTGTAAGTTGTTGCAGATTGTGGTTTTTTCAGGTTATACTCAGCTTTAAGTGTTCTTACTCTCTCTTCCCCCCAGTTACAGTAGTGTTCTCTCCAGTTGTGAATCCGGTGCTACAGGACTTCATTGATTTGTGACCTCTGATAGTTTGTCCTTGTCGGTGGTTTTGCTCAGTATGAGGTCTGTGTCTTTGGAGCTGATGAGTTCTGGTGGAGGCCGCATGCACGGAATTGTTCCCAAGGCGAGGAGGTGCCATGGTGGGGGAAGGGGTCACGAGAGCCACTGCAACTATTCTGCACAAGGCTCTGGCATTAATGCTGCTGATGTGAAATGTATTAGTATCTCCTGCTGAAATGTGATATTGATGCTTTTGCTATGTGCAAGTGGATGATTGGATTGTCTGACATTTAAAAATTCCTATTTATTACAGCTCTCAAATCTGCAAGCTGCTGTTTGAGTAGAGTACACGGGTGGATGTATCCTGTTTGCATTTCTAATGGAGTATTTCATCCTAATGGATAAAATTATACATGAAAATAATCTTTAGCACAAAATCTACACTGTCTGTTTGGCTTAGTTTTTTTTTTTTTTTCCCCACCAAGGTAGATATTGTCTGTATGACCTTAAAAAAAATCCTTATCTCATAAAAGAAAATAAATGCCTTTTAGTCACATTACAAGGGAAAATGGTTCTGTTTCCTTGATCAGACTCAACACAACGTCTTTGAAATTAATCTTGAAAAGTTCTCTGATTGATCTGGCTTTTTCTAGGTCACTGAGCTATATTTCCAAAGCGTTTATACAATCTATTGGAATCAATAAACAATTTAAACTGATGTAACTGCAGAATGTTTGCAAGTCCCAGGGAAAATTGAAAATATGACAAAGAATACAGCTGTAGAAGTTTATTTCGTTTATCAGGACAAACAGTCATTGAAATGAAATGACTTTCCTTTGAACACTGCAATATGGTAGTGTCCCCTTAATCACATAAATAAGTAGCTGGTCATTTTAAAGAGTTGTTATTGGTGGGTTTGGGCAATTGGAATCTGTTCTGTTTATACTCCAAGAAGCTGTGCTATAAAGCCCATCTTATAAAGTATTTCCAATAGGAGAGTTAGGATATCATAAAAAGGTTTCACTTCAGATTATAGTTGTTACATATCAGGCATGATTTTATTTTAGTTTATGTTTCAGGCATGATTTTATTTTAGTTTGCATTTCAGTTGGTAAATATTAACATTATTCTTTAAATGTGGATTAGACTCTACAGTTGTTGCTAAAATTAGACAATAAAAATACCAGAAAAGCTAATTAAAAAGAAGCTGATACCATTTTTAATCACACTTAAGGTTTTGGGTTGTTTTTTTTTTTTTTGGTAAATGAAGTTTGGGGGTCTGTGTGGGTGGCCAACATTTGTTATACCACAGCGCACACTAGTGGATTGATCCATAAAATCACCTGGAGAAAGAATTTAATAGTTCTTGAATTAAGTACTTAAATCTTCTTGCAGACATAGCCATGTATTTTCTAACTGAATACAATAGCAAGCTGGGTTTTCTTTTTTTTCCCAAAAGTAAATACATTTATCTCTAAGGATATTTGTAAATTTACGATTAATAACAATGATCTGAAATCTTACATGTGAATTTCATAAAATTTATTTCCCAAAGGCAATCTATTCCAGCTTCTCAGAGCAAGCAACCTGAGTGTTGGAAGAACAGCAGCTGCTGTATAAATAAGAGAAAATGCCATGACTTCATGGCTCTATCTTTTATTTGTCAAATGGGAAATTACTCACTCTTACTGCATCTAGGATGCAGATCTTTAAACCTGCATTTCAGAGGTCCTTTCATATCTGTAAATGTTTTAAATTCTAGTGGGAAGCCATAAGATGATTGTACCACTGCAGCCCCTTTCCCTTACCTCTCTTTTTTAAAAAAAGTGGGTTTTTTTCAAAACACAGGTGGTGATAGAGCACATGCATTGTAATGCAGTACATCAAATGGGGTTTGACTGCATTAGGGAAATGAACATTCCTTCCTGCTTAGGGGACTCCGACTTCTCTTTCTTTAAAGGCAACGCTTTTCTCCCCTAACAAAATTCACAGACTATTTTGCTTTCTTGTAGAAGAAGTTATGTGAGATCTTTTAGTGCACCAGATTGCTGGATTCTAGTATTGTACAGTATGAATTTGCCATATATGCTCTTGGGTTTGGAATTAATTGTAAAATTCTCAGGATAGCACTATGAATGCCAGAGCCAACTTTTTGAAAATTCTTGCCTGTAGTGATCCAAGGATAAACAACAATAAAATCATTTTAGAAATACAGAAATACATCCCCCTATAGATTATATGTTATATACTTCCAATATTGTGTCATTTCTTGGCACCCTTTCTTGAAGAAAAATAGACGTATTCTCAAGTAGATGAATTGATTTAAAGAAACTCATAAATAGGATGAAAATACTGGAGCTGTTTAGAACCAAGAGAGATGTTTTGGAAATATAAGCAACAATAAGTGAGTCCAAGTAAGTTTCTAAGCTAAAAGAAAATAGAAGATTACTCAAAAACAGAGAACTGGTCACTTTCTAGTTATATTTCAGTCTCTGTCTCTGGTAATAAAAGGAATGATCCAAAAGATTGCAAAGAATTCCACGCCCTGCCTGCAACCTTCAAGGTAATGGGGCACTTCCCATTTTCAGGATCCTGCTTCCATTAATTTTAACATTGCCAGGCTGCTTGTTTTGTACTGAAGCTTTCTCTATGTACTCGGTTTGTTCTTTTTGGAAGGAGCTGGGCAGTTCTTCAGCTGTATTGAGATTTCTGGAGGTTTGGTGAAGGTGAACTGAGCCAGGCACGATCAGACGGGGGATTTGAGAGTGATAGACTGGATAACGCAGGGAGTGTGATAAACGAGAGAGGAGGGCAGAAGAGCTGGCAGTCCCAGTCGATGTATCCAGCAAACTGGAATCTCAGGGTTCAGAGTCACGCTGTTTCTCCACTGCATCAAATCTGGGAAGCTACCAAAGCATGTCGGTGTTCCTGGTGCTCCTAATCCAGCCAGGGAATGGCAGCTCGGAGCTGCTGCTGGCTGCTGTTCAGCAGCTCCGATCGCACTGCCGGCTTTGCCAGCTCGCGGCTCGCCCAGTGACCCGTGCTCACATTAGCATGATACCACATCATGAGTTTTGATTTTCTTGGTGCAAAGTCAAGCTCTCAGGGCTTAGGAAACATGGAAATGAAGACGCACAATCTTCATTTGGTGCTCTGTTTCTATCCAGTGTGATGAGCTTATATAAGGAAGCATTTCATAACTTTCCTCCAATTATTATTTCCTTCTATTGATGTCTCTTTTAAAAAAAATACGTTTTTTAATGTAATAATATGTGGTTGGCATGTAAACAATCACATTATTAAATCTTAGTTGCCTCCCTTAAGACACCAAGAATAACTATTGATAGGAAATTTCTGTCAGCTTCTGAACTTGCTGAGAAGGATGAGGGCCTTTTTTAATAAAGTGTGAAAAAATGTGGTCCAAAACATGAAAGGGTAAAATCCAAAAGTAGCTGTTTGTTTTAAGTTACTATACCAAGTAAAGTACATGGTTTTTAATATAAAAAAGCCGACTTAAAATTCAGTTCCTCTTGTGAAATAAAGGCTGAATTTGCAGGTTTTTACCTCCGTATGTTTTCCAATTTTGATACATTGGGGTTACCTTCCTTTTGATTTATTCCAGGGAAAAGAACTTCATGTGTGCAATACTTCTTTAAAGAGAGGCAACTGAAACCTGATCACTGGGAACAGTATAGCTTTTCTATTCTGTAGGGACCACACAAATGTTACAGAAATATTACTCAAGTTACAAAATCATCAACATTTTCTGTGTTTTGCATCTTCTCTTGGTGTTGTGGCTGCGTACTGTTTATGCACGGCTTTGAAATGTTTCTTTACTTGTACCCCAGAGGAGAAAAAGAATCGAATCTAAACATTGTCTATGTGTTCCAAATAGAAGGAAGTAATGCATGCTTCATAATTAAAAGGAAAAAGAAGTCTGAATCAATGAGCTTTTCAACAAGAAAATATTTCTTCACTTTGTTTTTCCTCTCCCTCTTGCAGATTTAGCACTGGTTGGCCTTCACCAGCAAATGGAGATGAAATCCATAAAAGAGTGAAAAGTATTTTAAGGACACACAGTGCTAGACAGCGCCTAATATTTGTAAGTTTGACTGCAAACTAAATCCTTTCTCTTCTCCAAAAGGGCTGAAAAAGAGAACTGTGCCTACAGTCTTGGATTTATTATAATGTTGTCCTTTGGGACAGCCTTGTTTGTAGAGATGCGGGCTTGGTGTGTGAGCTGAACTGTTCCACACTGACTTCAGAAGCCGCCTTATCTTTAGCCTTTATGGGCAAGTGGTACAGGCAGCCCTCTCACGGCTTATTGAGGACAATTGTATTGGGGTTTGGGTTTTTTCATATTCTGATTCTCCACTTCCAATTTAAGCAGAAAATGTTGCAGATGTGTAGAACATCAAGGCTTAACATGTTGTGCAGCTGCACATCAGCAGCTGGATGTATCCAGCTGTTTCTAGAGCTAATATTGTTCTTCAGATGTGTGCTTTTTTTTCCCCTTAATTACCTGGCTTTCAGTGAACGGATCTCTTTGTCGAATGAGACTACACCTGGGACCAGAATATTTTAGCCTTGATGAAATTTTGAGGTGTGGTTTTAGACAGACCAAAATTTTTCCTATTGTAATTTTGAGAAACACAATTTCTCAAAAATGCCAAAGCATTGTACCAGCTGAATAAGAAGATTGTTCATCTGCAGAGAATTTAGAATCTAGAGTGTGAGGTGAAGCAAAAGAAAGGTAGGATAAAAAGAATGTAAGGATGAGAGATGATTATGATATAATGATCATGATGATTATGATATAAGATGATTAGGAGCTCTGGCAGTCTGACTCAGAAATGTTACTGATGGGCTAGAAGAGACATAAGTCTCCCAAAGTGGAGAAAGGCATCTTTCTTTGTTTCAGTTTCTCTCTTAGAAAATGTAATGTTGATGGAAATCTGCTTCTGACTGTTGGTGCAATTTTAAGTTGCTGCTGTCCCCAGCTGTCCACCTTTCCCCTCAGCTGCAGTTCCCTGTATCAGTGGGAGGTGGGATAACAAGTGTGGAGCCCTGATGTCCCCCCTCACATTCCCCACAGCAAGGGCAGGTGCAGCACTGCTGTGCTGGCTGGGATGGGGGGACTCCACTGGCTGCAGGAAACCCATGGCAGAAGTGATCTTTGTTGTCTTGATCCCTGCTGCCAGATGGATGGAAGAACATCTGTCTTCACTCTGAAGTATTGATTGATTGATTGATTGATTGATTGTCCCCAGATTTAGCCCTGTTGGGCAGCTCATTGTCTCACCTCATTCTCACTTAATCTGATTATTTTCTCATTTCTGTTCAGTCTTCATTTTTAGCTTAGCTGCTGTGGGTTTTGTTTTGAACTCAGAAAAACCTTTTCTCATGCATACTAAGACTGTTTCATCTAGTTCATGCTGTACCTCCCTGAGTTTGTATATGAATATTACGATTTTGTGAGCTGCTGCCTCTCAAAGAGGAGATGCCCATGACATTTTTCTGTGTTTCAGCCCCTCAGAATAGGTACAAATCACATCAAATGGTTCCCTGATGTTTCAATGAACTTAAGATAACAAACTGGATTTCCTGTCAGTCCAGCACCTACATTTAATGAAAGCTTGGACAGCCTCAGCTATCTCCAGTGGTTCTTGACTGCTTTCCTTGAAGAGTAGACCATGAATTTATGATAAGGAGAGCTGGGTGATTGGTTGCGTAGTCTCTCCATGCAGTCAAAAAGACTCTGCAAACATTGTGATGGAATTCCTCAATTGTGGGACTTTCTGTTGGCTTTCTCTTGGTGCACCTTGTCACTTCCAGGATCAAACACTTGCTGAATCCTCATGGGGATTAATAAGCAGAGATGATACTTTTTCCTCTTCTGTTGGAAAACCTTGTGTTTCTGCCCTAAAAAATCCAGCTGCTAGGGTACTGGGCCTTTAATTATCAATCTGGTCAGAGCAATGCTGGCAAAGGACCATTTTTCTCACTCCACTTCCTTCCACTGAGCAAAAGGAAGGGAAGGATGCTACAGAGAAGTCTTGTGGTGTTGGGTAGTTGTGTAGAGCTGGCTTGCGAAAGCTGTGCTAACAGCTGACCTGATTAAGAAAAGAAAAAAAATATCAGCTGTCCTTGCAGTGAGTGCTGTAAAATGCAGGGTTGGTTGTGCTTCCCCACATGGCCCAGTATCTAGGCTGTGGTGTTGCACAGTGGATGGCTGAGGTAAACGGGTCAACTTGAAAGTGAGGGAATAGTACAGCAAGTGCATTGGCAACGTGGTGGGCAGATTCTGGCTCCAATCTAGATCCTCTTCAAACCTTGAAAGGTTAAAAAGTATCTCTTATTCTGTTTCATTTCAGTGAGCCTAATGCTAAATAACCATCCCCAGAAGCATCCAGCTGTGTCTTCCAAAATTTCATTTTCGTAGTGCTCTGTAAAAATAGTGTGGCTGGAGGTCTGCTGCAGATTCCTTGGGGTGTCCACTGTACCTTTCTGCTGTGACATTCTGACAGTAGCGTAATGTTTCCATCTTTTTTTTTTTGCTTTCCAGAACATAATTTGCCTCTAGCAAATGCTGCAGTTTTATTTACCACTGTACCCCATTTCCTCTTCAGTGCTTTGTAGTCTGTGACTGCTGAAGGAAGAGAGCTTTCCTGTTTACAAACACACTTATTACCTTGTATTTCATCACAATAAATTCTCTGATTTTTCCTCATCCATATGCTGCTGTTCAGCTTGCTCTGCATCTTATTGCCATCTACCACTATATTTATTGTCTTTTCTCCCAGTTCTGTGTTACCAGCAAGTGTGATTATTTTTACTGCAGTCTTTTTTCCAATTATTTCTCCTATAGCATGAGAGATGACTTTGTTTACTAATCCTTACAGCAATTGACTTGTGCTGAAAGCATCACTTAATATCAGCCCTTAAGGTAGGGTCTTTGCTCTTCAGAGTAGAGTGAACATGACTGTGTGTGCTGGAATTTCTACCATCCCATCTCGGGTGAGCAACAGGCTCCCTCCACATGGGTGTTTTGTTTCTTTCTTCCTTAAGAGGTCAAATTGGGGTTAATTAACGTCTAGATAGCATTTGGAAGGTAAAACTGCATTCTAGCAACTGAGAATACCTGACTGAAGGGTCATTAAGTGTATCAGATCTTTTTTTTTTAAATTCAGTAAGCATTGTACTCAATCTTGGATATGAAATTGAAGAAATCAGATGTGTGGAATGCTTCTGCCAGGTAAAACACATGAGATAGATGACATCATAAGTTTCCCCTTTTCTGCAAGAAACACAAAAGCAGTAAGGAGTAGGTTTCATAGCATTTTGCCAGCGTGTTTGCTGAGGATTATTGAAGCTTGTGCTGTCTGTGTATTTCTCTAGATCTGCACTGTCTAGAAATTCTTTCCAGTTTATTACCTGAAAATTATTAGCTGAATTGTACTGAACTTAATTAAAAGTGTTCATAAATGGCATTTGGCTCATTACGCTTTGTCCCTTTCTCCCCCAAGAAATGTAAGCACTTTAACAGTCCTCTAAATGGAGAGAAAGTATTTTTGAAATGAGCTCATTGTAATCAGAAACCGAGGTAATGAGAATTTGATTTCTGGGTTTTTTTAGGATGATGTGCCTCAGACAAGAAAACCTTCAGATGACACGTCCTTAACCATGAGTGAGCTGCGGAGCAGGTATGGAGCTTTTCTCTGACCAAGACAAAACATTCATATTGAATATTGCCCTTTACATTTAGCTAAAAGTTTCTCTTCCCATGTTGAGCTTTGTCCTGTATTGCACAGGGAAAAGGTTTCTGGAGGCATTACTCATAACAAGCTTTCTCACCTCAAAGCAAAATACAGTTAAATATAATTATGCCTTTGATGTTGTTTGGCACTGTGTCAGTATAGTCTCCATAAAACTAGGTTTGCAACTGGACTTGGCTATGAAAATGATTCTTGGGCAGAAGGTTTTGGAATTTGTCAACCAGAGAGCAAATGTCACTTTTAAAATAATCACTTGGTTATTTTTTTCTTAAAACTATAGGAGTGCAAAAATAAATTTATTTAGTAATATGGTTTGGGGCTGGTTTTTTTGTTTGTTCCTTTTTTTTTTTTTTTTTTTTTGCAAAAGATATTTAGAAAAGAGAAGCATTTTTCAAAAAATAACACCACATTTATATAGTGTAGTTTAGTGATTCAGCATGCCATATTTCAGAAGCTGTCTTGGAAACCTGAGATCTTAAAAACCTGGTTTATCTAGATTAATTACTCTGTGTACTCCTCACATAGATGACCAGGGTTTAATTTGAATAATTTACTTATAAGATACTGATTGATGGATTTTGATGACTTCTGTTGTAGAAGTTGCTGATATTGATGCTCTCTATGTATGCACACAATGTTTTGTACAATGTTTAGGGTACCTATTGGAGGAAAGATAGTAAGTAATGTAAATCTTTTTTGGGCTCCTATGGCTTTTCTGGTTTTCTTTATATTAAGGGAGAAGTTGTAGAACTGTGGTGCTGTATTTGAGAGGTGTTGCCATTAGAAAAGAAAAGAGTTTATTTTGATAATTAAATGTAGCACACTCTTTTCTAACAAAGGTATCCCAAATCACCACTGTCCTGAAAGGAGAGTATTTTAATAGGAGTACTATAGCAAACGTCTACTTGAAATTTGTTAGCTCTAAAGAGTTCATTTATGATTTGCTTTCTTTTTTTTTTTTAAATCCCTGTGATTTGTAATACCCTCTGTGCCAGGGATTACTCCGATTTCCATACGGTTGTGAAGTTGCTGCTGCAGTGGTGTCTCCTGTACCTGTGCTCACTCCTGTATTCTGTGTAGCCTTCCTGCTCCCTTATCCTTTGTCCTGACAGCTGGGGCAATTAAATTGTATAGGATGTGTTTGTGAGAGAGAAAGTGCAAGTTTTTTGTTTTGAGGCAGCTTTGGGACTTTGAGATTTATCCTGAAACTGCACACCATGGAAAAAATGAAAAACAAACCCTAATACTTGAGAATCCTGTAGTGGTGGGATATGAAATGTGGCACTCAGGTTGGGAAAGGACTGCTCCTTGGGCTCAGAGGCCGGCAGCACTGGGGGTGAGACGTAAGGGACTCGAGGACAGTCAGACTGCTGAGTGTTTGCCACAGTGCTATAAACAGGATACAAGGACAGAGACAGAGTTCATGGAAGGACAGGGCACTGTCGACCAAATGCTGGCAGTAAAGTGGATGGATGATTGAAAACCACTGGGAGTAAGGAAAAGGTCTGTGTTTTGTGAAATATTTAGTATATGATTCACTCAGAAAAGAACTTCTGGGACTCTTAAAGGAGATGTATGAGGGAACAAAAGCATATGACAGGTATTTCAGAGCAGGGAGTTGCGTGCAGAAATCCTGCTGTTAATATGATTTGTGAGTGTAATTCCCAGATTGCTTAGCTCAGGTTGTCAGCTGGTTTCCAGTTGAGACAGGAGAGCGACTCTTCCCTAACTTTTGTCCAGCTATCTCATGCACAATGGAATAATGGCTATTTAGCACATGGCTAATGGAAATACAAACACACAGTCCTCCAAAAAGAGAAGGGAAAATTAGGCTTATGTCTTTTTATAAGTCTTTGTCAGTACAAGAATAAGGAACTTGTTACTATTGTTTTGAGCCTTTACTGCAATTCAAGTGGTTGGATTTTGAGTGTCTCTAGATAAATTCAGCTTTTTGGAGAAGAAAAGGCAAGCACAGGGCTGCTGCTGGAAGTGGATTCCAAGGAAAAGAGTGTCAGAGCTGTTTGTTGTATAGTTACAAGTGCTGTGCCTGCTTGTTGGGCTGACAATTCTCATCAGAAGTGAGGTACCACGAACTGCAGGAAGGAGGGGGTGGAACTGCAGTTGCTGATGAGTCCCCAGGGTGTTCACTTGTCTGCATTTGACACAGGCCTGTATACCTTCTCATTGATTTTGTTTGGTAGGTTGGTTTCTTTATGTCCAAACTGTGAAGCACAGTTAACTTGGGATGATAAACAGGTTTAACTTTGCTCCATGTATTGACTGACTTTAAATGATGGAGCCTTTTGAATACGTGTGAAAGTGGCCTTCCTCTTTTTTTAATATTGGAGCCACACAAGAGGTCTTGTTTTATTTGGTATAGGTTAGCATCACCTTAATATTTGAATATAAGAAATCTAAAAGCAAAAGCTGTTCCTTCTTTTGTTTTCCATGGGACAGTGGAAGCTTAGACAAGTCCGTTTAGAAAACTGACCCTACATCTTCCTCTTCTTCCCCTTTTCTGTTCTTTAAGTGAAAACCTTGTGGTTTGATGCAGCTGGATACATGTATTCATGGATTTGGCATAAGGCTTCTTTCAATTTTGTCACATGTTGCCAGATAATAACTTGAGGATGAAGTTTTAAGTACTGGTTTGATCTCAGAAGACACTAACATTAATAAATTACATGTACATAAGAAACTGTAAAGCTTCCCTGTGAAATGTAATCCATTTCCTAAGTGAAGATGGTCACCTTAAGCTTCACATTTCCAGTTTCATTTCCCAGACTGAGAACATTTGCAAAAGGCTGGAGATAATTCAGTCCTAATTTTTAAGGGTCCTAAATGCCTAAATCTCTGAGCAGATCTGAAAAATGTCACCTCAGTTGTAATTTTTTTCTGATGATTTTTGAGCTTCTTGTTTCATGCTTTATTACAGGGAAATTGCTCATTTAATTACATGACACAAACCTTTGTTCTGAAAGCATCAAGAGGAAGCAAATAGTCATGATGTTTAGATATAAACTATTCAGACTTGGCAGTGTTTTGTAATGATTTTCAGAGTATAAATTTCACTTCATAGATCTGGGAAATAATTTCTCAAAGCAACTGAAAGATGAGCCTGTATTTGTGTTTAGTATTAAAACAGTGACACAGAAGATGGGGTGGGGAAGGAACCCTGGATTGCCACTATATCAAAATGTATTTGGTCGAAAACTTAATCCGAGATGCTTCCGATAGAGCACTTTACAGCTGCAACCAGAGTAATTTAATATCCCCCTGATAGATTGTCTTCATATTGAAATAGCTGCTTGTGGTTCCAATTTCACCTTCAAAGGACACAAAAATCCTACTGTGTTGCTCTTGCCTAGTCACACAGCCTGCAAAAATACAGCAGAATTACTGCAGGTTCTCTGAAAATTAGTTCTGTTTGGGGGGGCATTACAAAGTGCACTCAGGGAAGTGAGGGAGGATTTGTGTGAATGAATAACATGAGGGGTTGTTCTCATTTCTTAAAAGTAGCTGCAGTGCAGTTTTTGTTTTGGTTTGTGGAAGGTAATCTGTGCTTAGCAGCTCTACACTGGTATTTCTGCTGGTTTTGTGCTGCTGATTCCTCTTCCATATCTAGATTGGATCACTGTTTGTTATCTTCTTCCCTCCGACAGTTCTCCAGTGCAGCAGAACGCTCGTGTTCACTTGCGTAATGGCGAATGTTGGCCTGCTCCTGCAGCTGTGTACAAAGAGAAGCCTCACAGAGCAATCTTTGAGGAGAGTCTTGGGAAAATATACAGAAGCATGTACGAAAAAACTTCTGGTGCTGTTTCAGACCAAGAAACACATTCCTGAAAGCAACTCACCTGAAAACGCACAGTGTACAGTATTTGTAACTAAACCTATTTTTATATAACAATATTTGTACTCTATTTTTTAAGGTGTCATTATAGTTGGGCAGGGTTTTGGAGAAATGGGGATTTGACAAAGGGAAGTTATTAACATCCAAAAAGAAACAAAAAATCCCTAACAAAACATCGCCTCCACAGTTAAAGAAGATCATGTTGTTCCTTTGAGACTATGAAAATGGAGTCATTTGAAGATTAATAGGTCTGCTGGACATTCCTGTGTGACATCAACTCAGGTTTCAGCTGCAGCCAGTTCTTATTAAATAACTAAATTTATTTAGCAACATAAACAGAATTGGTTGAAGAAGCACAATGTCCTGGTGGTCAGAGAGGGGACCTAAAGAGAAAGGTGATTGTGAGTGTTGGTTTAAAAGTGACCCATCTGGGACAAAGAGAATTGTTTTCTAGACAGTTGCTGTTAAATTGGTTTTTTTGGTGGTTTTGTGGGTTTTTTTTGTTTGTTTGTTTGTTTTTTGTTTTTTGGGGTTTTTTTGAGAAGGACGCGAACTCTGGTACTATAGGACCTATAGGCGTGTATTTGAAGTGGTTTTGAGCACCTGTAGTCACAAGTGTTCTAATACCATGAAACTGGAAAAGAAAACCACCCGGCCCAACAGCCTTTGTGTCCGATGAAAGGTCATCTTCACACAGCCTTTGCATTTGAAAGCTTCCACATTCTTCTGAATGCAGCCATGACATTTGCCAATACACTTGTCATTTTAAAAAATATGAATAAGAAAGGAGTGTGCAGGGGGAAAGACCAGAGCTAGTCAGCAAGCTCCTTGTGTTCTGTACAGGCCTTCTGAAATTCCTGCATCACAATCCCACCTAATTTGGAGCCTGTCCTTCCCGGTCTGCTGGGATCCTGTTGGCAGAAATCACTTCGTTTTTGCTAAAGGCCACCAAATGTTCATCGGCAGCTCGATGCTTTCCCCAGGGATGGAACCTTTTCAGCCTTGCACTGAGCAGATCCCACATTAGCAGACCAGGGCAATTTGCCCATCCATTGAAAAGCTGAATGTTTTAAAAGGGCAAGAGTGTCCATCTCCTGCTTCCCCTCAGAATGCGGAAAAAGCAAACGCCTGTTCTGGCTGCCTCCCTGTCTGAGCGAACAGAGTCAGCTCCACCGATGCCATTTTACCTGTTGTGATTAGATAAAGGATAAAGTTAGCAGTACAGATGGCACAACATATGACTGGAACCTGCCAGCATGCCTACATAAACAAAAAGTTGGTCTATTCTGCCTTCCCTCCTTTAATGCTGAGACAACATAATTGATTTGAGAAAGCAGTAGGTGAGCAGTTCCGCTGGTGGGAGAGCACGTGGAGGGGCTGTGTGCTGCTGTGTCAGGCAAGGGCGCTCTCAGAGGGAGTGTCTCACATACGGACATTTCTATTCCTTGGGCAGTTGAAGTGGTTTGGCGCCGATAACGTCCTGTCCCTGCTGCCGTTTAGCACATTAGTGCTTTCACAGGGCATTCGTGGCACAGCCTCCTGCTAGGGAGAAGTGCCCAGTCACTCTGTGAGGTAGCAGGATGCTTGTTTTTGCAGAAGTGAAAAGTAAAACTTGCCCAAGATGTGTCCCTGAAGGCATGGAGGGTTGTGCTACCAGGACCTGGTGCTCACTGGCCTCTCCAGTGATCCCATATTAGTTCACAAAGGAATAGTTTTCTTTCTGCTCAGAGGAGTCGCTACTGTGAAGTAGATCCTAAATAGGCAGGGCAGATTCTGAGAGATACTTTCCAAGGTTTTGGTGTAAAATTAGTCTGTTGAAACCTGGAGGTTGTTGCAGTTTCCTGTCTGTGTTTGAGCTATAAGATTCAGTCTTGTTCTCGTGGTATCCTGCAGTTTTCATTCAATATTCTCTGTGCATTCCCTCCCCAGTGTCACAGCTGAGTAAAAGTTATTCTTCCGAAGATTGGCTGCTCCCTGTTGGCCTGATCTGACTCTGTGACAGAAAACCTGTTTGATTTTTCCCTCCCCAGAAATCCAGCAGATTTCAGTCCCTGTTTGTTCAGAGTGTGAGAAGGCCTGAGTGCTGAGGGATTGTTGTGGGGTTTTTCTGTATGTCTGATGAAGGACACAAGTTGCCATGAATTCAACACACGAGGAGATGAGAAAGGTTGGAGGCCACTGTGAAAAAGCAAGGTGATGTTTTCAAGGGGTCCAAGGAATGGCTGGAGTGTATCTGTTTGATTCCCCTAGCTAAAGAAAGGAAAGCATATGGTAATGTGGCAACCTTCAGTTCTCGTCAAAGATGAAAAATTTTTCTGCAAAGGTAAAAACTGGATGGGGAGAAAAAGATGTCGTTATTGAATGTTGACTAGTATGAATATTCTCAGTGTAGCGTTCTTCTGCAGCATACCATCAAATGGAGCAGACAGGCTGAGTGTCTTTGGCCCTGCTCCAGCTGGGAGGGAGATGTGTGTTTAATGTCTCTCTGAATCAGCTGCTGCAGGAGATGTTCCTCTCCCGGGTCGGAGTCATTCCACAGCTCACGCCATGATACAGCAGAGTGCTCTCTTCCAGGCACTGTGCTGGAAATCCAGTTGGGTAAATGGAAAACTTCCCACTGGAGTGTGACTTCAGACCCATATTACTCTGATCTGTCCCCAAAATCTTCAAGGCACTTTGTTTTCAGACGCATTTTGCCCTTCCCTGTTTGCTGTCGTGGCCCTGCCAGCACACACAGCTCCGAGCACGGCTGCTCCTCTGCCCCTGCAGCCTGGGAGAAGTGGAGGTTCGGGCACTGAACCAACACAGCAATAAACTGTAATTGTTTCGTGCACCTTGCCTTCTGATGCAATTTAAATCCCTTCTGTCAGATGCAAATTTCTGGGTTCCTGAGTGGAGCTTTAAATAGCATTTTCTGTGCTCGTTCCTTATCTTTTGCCATCCACAAAGTTGTAGTGACAGTGGGGTGGCATAATTCCACCCCCGTGATTTAAGCTCCTAAAGGAAAGCTGCCTACTCAAATCTGGCAATAATGGGCCAGATTAGGAGTGAATTAGTGCTTTTCTGTAGAGTCTGTGTCTCTCCCTTGCCTTCCCCAAGTTATTATAACCCACGAGTATTCTCACCAAAAGCTGTTCAGCATCCAGTGATGCTTGCAGGATGCAATCAGTGCAATATTTTAATCTCTTTCGTTTTAGTGAGTCAGACCCTGCTTCCTACTTGCTCCCTTCCGTCTCTCCTGTGAATAACTTGGTACAGTTCAGGATCTTGGGCTGGCTCTAGACGAAGTGCCTGCCTGTGTTCAGTAGAAATGCAAATCCTTGGCGGAGGAGCAGCTGCTTTGGCAATCACTCAGTCACTGACCTGCTGTGAATTAAAGGCAAAAATGTCAAACTCTTTAATGATTTGCCTTATCTAAGTTTTTGACTGAGAGGAAGAGAAGCTTAAATTGCTCCACTGAGGATAAGAAGCATAGGGATGGCTGGAGTAATGGGAACAGGTAGGAGCAGCTGTGTAAGATAGATGGGAAACAGTGTTTATGCTCCAAAGCTGAGCAGCTTGGGAGGTGATGAGGGCTGTTCTTTAGATTGTGAATCGCATGTTTGAATTTTACTATTACTTCAGAGGCTGCCAAAATTGTCAGGAGAGAAAGAAATCTACCTGGAGATGTTGGGAATCTATTTTTGGGATAAAATAACAGAACATTTAGCTCGGCTCAGTATTAAATAGTCTTTTCCAAACTCCTTCTCATTGTTACCTCAGCTGTAAAATGGGGAGTTTGTGCTCTGTTGAAGCTTAATTAAATGACTGTGAAGTGCTTTGGGATCCTGAGGTGAATGTTAAAGAAATTACTTTATGGAAGCCTGGCTGAAAAGTCCCACCTCATCTCCAGGTTACTAAAAAGACTTTATTTTAATTTTCCCAGGTTTATTATGTTTTAATCAGACAATTATTAAGCAAATCTTAATCAGATTTAATAGATTTCTATCTTGATCAGAGAGGGCTAGAAAAGATAATGAGCTGCTTTACTACATGTGCTCTTAGGAGCTAATCTTTGCAGTTGGTATCTTGCTCAGCTTCTGTCTCCTGCGTGATCCAGGTTCATATCCTCACACTGATTGCTCTTATGATAACTTCTTTTTCTTATTTTTAATATAAATTATTATTTTCATCCTGATGTCTTAGTGCTGATTGCTCTATGTACTAACCAGCGCTGTTAACATCTCTGACGTCATTTGTCCTCATCCTCTCCCCAGCAACACAGGGTGACAGTGGAAAATTCTGTGTGGTGTGCCGTGGGTTTGTCAGGGAAGATAAGGTGGAAGGAATCTCTGCCTTCCCACTCCACATGCGAGGAATAACTTGGTACATAATTCTGCTCTTTGCGATTTTTAAGCTTGAAATGTTTAATGAGACACTGAACTATGCAAAAATTTTAGCAGTGGTCTCTTACTGTATAAATCTGGAATCTCTGAGTCATAGGAAAGGCCGTGGTGTTAATTACTTCAGTGGTCATGGAGTGATCATTATCAGGATGCTGAGAACTTCTCATGAGATTTGTTTAGTAAGCAAGGAATTTGAAGAAACTTTAAAATCAATGAAATTGAGCCTCGTGGTTCCAGTGAGAACAGTTGAAGCTAAGAGAGAACAGCACTTCTATGGTGAGCTGCCTCCCTGACAGAAGGGGTGTCTGCCTTAGGTGATGTCTCTGGGAGCAGCAGAGAATTGGTCTTTGCCCAGTTCCTTTCAGTTCCAACAAATGCAGCAGCGTTGTGGGAAGTGATTGAAACCCCCAGTATTCCTGTTTCCATTGCACAGGAGCTGTTAAGCACAAGCCCCCTTGATTACTCTTGGTTTCTGCTGCTTTCCCCACGGAATTCAAAACATCATCAACCAAAGCCCTTAAAAGATGTGGCTGTAGCTCCTTTTATCAGTGTTGGCTTGCCAAAGGCATGGAGTTTGTTCCCAGTTTGTCTTTGTGAGAAATTCTCTGAAGTGTGGTGATAATTTGTCTGGATGGCAACATAAAGGAACTGTAATCTTTCTCTTTGCTTCATCTATGTGGAGACTGGGCTTTTTCTTCCTGTGTATTTCCCTTCGTTCTGGGTGATTGCCTCTGGCCCAGCAGAGAACTCCCTGCAGCCTGAGCTGTGGGGATCTGAGCCACCTTCTCACCTCCTCGGGGAAAGGAGTTTGCTGCTGCAAAACAACCTCCCTCCTGGTTCGTAAGGATTTACTGATCCTGAGGGGACAGCACAAAGGTTCTGTTCTGTGGCCAGGCCTTTGCACAACCCTGTGGAGCTGATGGCTTGGAATGAAGAGAGCTTCACACAGAGCAGGGTGGGAGGCTGGGAGCGGGGCAGATGTGGAGAGTGTTTGATGCCTGGCATGCCATGAATTATGCATTTCTATACCATGAGTTATCGGTGTAGGAAATAACCTGTGTAACTCCTGAGTAACAAAAGCACCGTTTACATCACCGAGTGGTGGTGAATTCCAATGCTTGTATTTGTGTTGTTTCCCTGACTGTAGCTGCAGGAACTGTTTCATTCAGTATTCCAGTAGTAAACACTTGCTAAGAGGTTGCTTTCCCTGCCTGCCTTGTTTTCACCACAGTCATCTAGTGTTTACACACATTTTAGCCTCTGTGCCATTTTTGAAGCCTTTATTTGTCTCATTTATGTTTCTGGTTTGGATAATACTTAAATATGAAATCCATCTGGGAGACATATTGTATATTCACGTCGAGGGGTAAAACCAGTTTTTAATTAAAATTTTATACAGCACTTGTATTTCACTTTGTCCTGTTTTATTATGAAACACTTCAATCTTCTTCCTAAAACACATATGTCTTGTGCGTTTCAAGATGTTCCTTGTTGCTCATGCAGAACCAGTTTGGGAGCTCTGTCAGCACAGTGCCATATGTTCTGGGCTTCATTTAGCTTCTCTGCCGTTTGTGGAGGCAGCAGATTGGATGGAGCGCAGCTCAGCTCGGCTCCATTCTTCTCTTTGTAAACTTGTCAAGAGATAAAAAAAGCAGGGAGAAGGAAAACACTGAATAATACTCGAGTGAGTTGAATTATCAAGAAGTTATGGGAATGTGGCCAATCAAAATTGAGGTTTCTCGTGTATTTGAGGATTTTTCTTAATTGTGGCTTTTGCAGAGCCTATAAATTGGTGCATCCCTCGGTGCTACCCAGTCTTACACCCAAAACAAGTGCTGAAGATTGAGATATAACCTGAGTCATTTGGAAATGACAAGCATGAAGTGCTCGATTTTGCACTGATCTGCTGGTTTAAATTAAAAAAAAAAAAAAGTAGATTTCACAATATTCTGAGCTGGAAGGGACCCACGAGAACCATCGAGGCCAACTCTGAAGCACGTGGCTCCTACAGGGATCAAACCCTGCCCTCAGTGTTGTTTGCAGCAAGCTCTGACCCCTGGAGTGGGAGCAGCTGGATATGTGGAGGGATCCTGCTCCTCTTTCGTGTCTTCTGGCTCTGAGGAGGATAACTCTCCACTCCTGTAATGCCTGGTTCTGAAAAGAGGAAGCTCAAGAGCGATGGTGACCTTCTGCTAAAAAACCACACCAAAAAATTAGAAAAGGTCATTTATCTTACCAACCCATTCCTGTTTCATCCCTGCCCCCCCTCATCTTGACCATGAGGCAGTGGGTGCCATCAGCCTTTCACCCGTGGCTGGGGTGTGGGCACAGCCCAGCTGGTCACTGCTGGTATCCAGGGATTCCAGGCACTGCTCTGCTCTGCCCAGAGCTTTCAGGACCACCACAGTGGCTTTGACAGAGGACCAGAGTATTTCTGTGGTTCTGTAACTAAAGCTTAAAAACAAAACAGAACCCAAAAGAATAAGAAACTGGCAAAAAAAGGAATCCGTATTAGTCTGCTTCCCCTCTGCTGAGGTGTGAGGCCGGAGGGGAAGGGCACGGGCAGCTGCTTGATGTGGCTGTGGAGGAGTGGGGAGGGAAACTTCTGCAGTCCTGACCTGAGGTCGGTCAGAAATCACCAGCTGGAGTGACATGAGTGTGAACCTGGTTGAAGTGACAGGCAGCTCAGCCCCTGGGACTCTATTTACATATGTTTAAAATAAACAAAAGAAAGCTGCCTCTGTTCCCCAGGAAAATCTATTTACTTGGCATTCAACTCGTGTATAAGCTGGAAGTTCTTTCACAGAAGTAGAAACAAAGCGACTGACATTTCTGCTTTGATGTGAGGCTGCAGCTAAGATTTGATTTTGAAATATGAAAGTAAACTGAGACTACCTCCAATTTAAAGGTGGATTTTTAATGACCTTAAAAATTTTGAGAAGTTTTTTTTTTTTTTCCCTTCCCTTAGGGACCAGAAAAAATTATAACAGTAATCTTACTTATAGCTGTAAGTCTACAGAGACTGTGGCTGTAGGTTAATGAAAAATTGACACTGCTACTTGCTGTGCTTCCAGCAGAATATTTTTTTCTTCAAACTGAAGAGAACTATTGCACTGTGTGAGCTGGTTATGAGTCTCACATATTAAACTGGATGCTGCTTTTGTGGGAGCCACAGGAGCAAGTCACAGAACAGCATTTCTGTTTGGAACTTGGGTGGCAATAATTATGGAGTTCTTAAAATGGTTACCCTGGTCCTTCCCACAGAAATACAGAAATAAAGAATTAAAGCTTGCTGGGTTAGTGTAAGCTGGAGTGGCAGAGGAACCATTCCTGATGATCTCCACCCCAGTGCCTGATCCTGAGTGCTGTCAAGCAGCCCCATCACAGTCGAGCAGAGAAAGCCCAGAGCAGGAGCTGGGTGTTGTGTGTGCAGATGTTCCTGTTCTGCACACACGTGTGCTCTGTTCCACCCTGCTCCTGTGGCACAGGGACTCCTCGGGGGCAGACACCCTGTGGCTCACAGAGAGCTGCTCAAATGCCCTCTCCAGGAGCCTTTCTGCAGTGTCTTTGGGGACAGCTTGTTCCTGGGAATCAGAGATGGCACCAGCTCGGCAGCTCGGGCTGACTTTGCTTCGGGCTCTGACAACTTAATAACTGTTTGTTGTCCTTGGCATGGTGGTGCCATCTGGCCCTGCTTGGCCAGCGGGGCTCTGATCCCGCACTGCCTGGAATTTCAGCTCCTGCTGATGAGGTCTGTGCTGGAATGGCAGCAGCGGCAGCTCGGTGCCAGCCTGTGGCAGATGGAACTTGCTTCAATCACCCCCGTGGGCTGTGATGGAGATGGACACACAGAGCTGTTGGAATTGCCTTCGAGGCAATTCAGGGAAGGCATGAAGGTGGCTTCAGGTGTGATACAGGATCCCCAGACAGGAAGTAAAGACCACGGGATGTCTACAGGCCTCCCTGCTCCCCTTGAAGGATTCTAGACCCATACCAGTAAAAGTTGGAAGAGGATTTTGATAAGTTCTTTGGCGTATATTTTTTTATTATTGTTGTTGTTGCTGTTATTATTTTTATTTTGTTACTCAAACGAGGGAAGCGAAAGTTAGAGTGCAGAAGAAAGGAAACTAAACCACGTAAATTTAGTGAGTTTCTTTTCATCCTGGGGACCAAAAATGCAGAAGCGTGCTGGCACTCGGCACTCAGCACCCATGTGTCCTCCTCTCCCTGAGAGCCCCACCAGCTTTACCTGGGAGGAGTTCCCTTCTGTAGGAACACAGGGAGGGCAGTGCTCCCTGCAGGAATGAGAGCTGTGATCCTGGTTAGGATCCCCTTTAAGTGAGAAACAGGGACCCCCAGCTGCAATTCCCCTGGGCAGGTGCCCATCTGTGTGTGCCAGCAAGGCTGAGGGTGCCTCTCCCTCCTTGCCCCAGAACTCCTGTGCGAGGAACCAGAGAACACACAGTGCCCTGTTTGCTTACTCTCCAGCCTGCTAAAATGCCTGTGGTTTGAAACCTTTCCTTCATAATAAACTGTGCCCACCACAGCGTATATTCTTTTAAATAACATTTTAAAATATTTTCCGGTAAATTAAAGTGATGACATATTTGTAGGGCTCATTGTTAATTTCATTTCCTTTGGCTCAGCCAGCCAGATAAAATGCAATGTTATTAATCTTTGTTTAAAAGAAGATCCTTTGCCGAACAGTAATAAATGATCTTGATAGATTTGTCAGGAAAATGAATGATAATCATTTGCAGATAGACACAAGCCTAGTATGGAAGATTAATAAGAAAATATGTATTGGCACCATTAATAACATCTGCTGCCAATGCACTTGGATATTGGTTACAGCCTGAGAGCGACGTGTTCTTGTTAGGACACCACAGCTCATCCCCTGCGGCCATGGCCAGGCTGCACAGTGCTCCTGTTCAGCTGGGGTTTCATTTTTTGATTTATTTGGTAGTAATTTTTTTTTCAGCTAATTACATTGTTTTCCTAGAAAACACAAGCAGAGGTCAAGATGTTTTGAGACAACTTTGCTTTATTTCAATAAAACCTCTCCGACTCCCCCCCCCCGGAATAGAGCACAGGTAATCACCATGCGAGTACAANTGTTTCACTTCAGTGCTTCAAAGCAGAGCAGTGAAGTCAAATAAGTTTACCAGTGAAATGTGTTTCTCCTGGGGGTGCACAGCTGGCTGCATCTGGCAGTGGGTGGGTGTCTCAGCTCCTTCTCAGGGCCAAGCTCAGAGATGCAGTCACAGCTCTCAAAGTGCATTATTTTGTTTAACCAACACCAACATCATCATTTTAAAGGAAAAGTTACCTTCAAGGATCCATGGGGTGAGATGGGGAGGGGAAGAACTCATCACATAACCAAATATCAAAAATATTTTGTGATTAAAAAAAGGCTTAATAAAATTCAGTTCTACTCTCTGCAAAACTGCATTTTTCTGAGGGAAAAGAAATAATCTCAAATGTTTAAAAAACTGCCCCAGTTTCCTCATCCTGCTCTGTGTTGCTGTCCCCATGGTTTAAGTGGATGTGTGGTCCAAGAAAGCCAATAAACCCATTGAGCTGAGAGCTGCTGAGGGTCTCTGTGGCCCAGGATGAGGAGGTGAGAGCCCTGGTATTTCTAAATGCACTAAAAATGTACCTGTTCGTATTAGACATTTGCCAGCTTTTTAATCACTGCTGATAACTTGATTTTCTCCAAATGTTTTGAGGCACCCACTGGTTTCGGCACCTCCTGCCTGAAACTGAACAGGGGAAAGGCAAGACAAGCTCTGTGTCGTTGCCTCTTCCCGTGGGGATGGACGGGCAGCTCATGGGGCTGAGATCTCCCTTGTTCAAAGGAAATCTACTTTTGCCTCTTAGAATGAACAAATGCTTAAATTGACCTGGGTGAGGCCAGCACAGACCCCATCCTGCTCCATCCAATCTGAGGAAGGGGAATCATGGCCCCAACCTTCCCACGCCTGGTGGAAACAGAGCCTTGTTCCTTCCCTCCTTGCTGGCTCATGACTCATTTTCTTCATCGTTATGGTGCTGCGCTTCTCTGTGCCCTCACCTCCCCACACAGCCCATGGTGACTTGGACCTGCCCTTTGGGTGCTGGGCCACATCCCTGTGGGCGTTTTCAGCCTTCTCCAGGCACGGATGGTAACAGTGGGTGCTGCCGTCTCTTTGTGGTTTCAAAGATTTTGGCTGTGCCATGTTACGTGGTGGCACTAAGATGGGTCAGAAAAGCCCAAACTTGCTCAAGAAAGTGAGATCCTGAACCAGGCCCCAAGGAAGGATTTTTCTTTTCCCCACCACAGCCAGGTCGCTGTGGTCCCAGGGAGCCCTTTGTGTGTCAGAGCAGGACAGATCACCACAATAAGCCACAGTCAGGACTGGCTTGGTTACCGAGGCACCTTTATTGCTGGAAGTGCTGTTAAGGGGCAGCATCGGCCCCGTGAGCAAACAGGCTCAGGCTGGTGTGAGCCCAGCACTCGTGCAGCTGAGGGGGCAGGATGGGGGGCTCAGGGACCAGGGAGAAGCCCCCTGTCCCCACTGCTGATGCCAACGAGGGGTGGGGTGGGAGGGGTCCCACACAGGTCGTGGGGAGGCTGTGGGAGCCAAGGTTGTCACTGCTGAGTTAATCCCTCTGATCCCTTCTGAATTTTGGGCATATAGAAAACCACAGGTAGTGTTTAAGTCTCCTTCCCCCAAGCACAGCAGTGCAAAGTCAGCCCTGAGAGAGGCCCCAGCCATGCCACAGCTGGGCTTTCCAAAGCCTTTGCTCCTTGCTGGGCTCAGCTCTGTACCTTTAAACTTGACCCCAGACCTCCTGACTTGTCCCACATGCTACCCCACACATCCCCGGCATCCCAGATGTGGCCAGTGCTGAGTCTTGGTCGCCCCTC
Source organism: Mystacornis crossleyi (assembly GCA_013400655.1). NCBI lineage: Eukaryota > Metazoa > Chordata > Aves > Passeriformes > Timaliidae > Mystacornis > Mystacornis crossleyi. Next base: position 138,897 of record VYZQ01004520.1, read on the forward strand.
CTGGAGAAACTGAGCCCCACAGTCGTTCCCAGCAAGCGGTGCCTCCAGGGAAGGGCTGTGCTGCCGTGTGCCAGCACCTGGGGACTGTCACCAGGGGCTCTGTCACCTGGTGCTTCCAGCTCGGACAGGAAGGTGAGAGCAGCCAAAGCCACGCGATTCCCGACCCCGGCTCAGCCGAAATATGCCCACAGGAAGACGTTGATGCTCAGCAGGAGAATGGCATTGGCATTGCACACAATCCTCCACAGGGGCTTTTCCTCGATGCTGGTGAGTCTCTGCTCCAGGGCAGCTCTCTCCTCCTGGGACAGGGTGGGCGTGGGGCTGGTGGGCAGACCACAGAACCACAAATACAGCATTTTCCAGCAGGGAGGCTTGGCTGCTGCCAGAGGGGGACAAAACGTGGCTGTTAGAATCTACTGGGACTGTTCCCTCCCTTCTCCCAGTCATTTAGAGGTGCATCGGCCAGTCTGGAGTGGGGCTTGAGGGGGACCTTAAAGGGAGGTGCAAGGTGATGATGAGAAAGGGAAAGGGAAAGGGAA
>VYZQ01004521.1:0-22234 GCA_013400655.1 Mystacornis crossleyi
AAAAAAAAAAGAAAAAGAATTCCCTTACCCCAAGAAAAATGTTTTTTGAGGAGTCAAATCCTGCAGCATATATTCTTGCTGTAAAGGGAGGGTTTCGTTCACATATAATTCTGCAGGCAAACCTCGATATAGTGCTCTGCACAGACTGTGTATCCGAATTACTCTGACTCCCAGGAACTGTATCTGTTACTACAAAGTCTATAGGACTCTCTGTTGACCGACCAATCTGGAAAGGGATAAAAAAAAACCTGGTCAGAAGTTTGTCTTTGGGTCTAGGAATATTCAAATTCAAAGCACTTAAAAGCAATGATGCAAAAAGTAATGATGTTACAATTTAAAGCATTCCTCTCTTACCAATCTATCGGTTTAGGTTTCTAAAACCTCATCTGAATTGATGAATTTTTCTGCCTCCAAATGATCAAAGTTATTCTAAAAGTGGGGTACAGCCAAATGAAGGAAGGAGAAATAAAATGATGCAATTAAGTCAATTCTGAGATGATTTCCTATTGAAGGCCTTTTCATCAGAGAGGTTACACTCAGGTCAGGCAGACCAGCTGCAGGAGCACCAAAACAGCCAGGGAACAGCAGTCAGAGGGAAGAACAGTGATATGCAGTCACTTTGCAAGCCCGGAACATTCTGAACAGTGCCAGACTAAGTCAAGGTCTAGATCTATGAAAATCAGATTATGTGAGCTGTCTCTTCAGCTCTGGCAGGCACTGAGGAGCAGCAAACCTTTTGTGAAAGACCAGGTACCAGGTGGTTGTGGCAGAGAGAGGCTACGTTTACACACTCAGAACACCAGAACGTAACATCTGACTACAGTCACGTTGTCCTGGTAGCTGTGCCTCCTTTTCTGGCTGCAGGGAACTGTGAGTTTTGCAGTCCCACACAGCTGTACTAAGTTTGATAGAACTGCACGGATATCACGGCTCTTCCAGTCAACTCATTTTGTCCTTTTCCTTACACAGTAAGAAAAGTACTAACCCTTTCCCAAACACCCACATAGCTGGCTTTAAAGCCCCCCTTATACACTACTACTCCCTCACTTCCAGAGCTCTCAGGCTCTTTGAAAATAGGTGGTTATATTAACACTGGTTAACTGCTGAGCAAGAAACCCAAAAGCTTGAGGTGCTTTTTGGTGAGGGCTGGAGAGCTTTCATGAGACGAAAACTGCTTTGTCAGAATGTATTTTTCTGTTGCTTCTTAGGCAGGATAACCTGTGAGTACACAGGGACTGCCAGGGGCGATTTCAGAGCGGCACACATGCCAGAGCATGCCTGGAGAGAGAACACTCACACAGACAATAGCTTATGCTGCAGTGATTTCATTACAGTCCTTTTGCTCTGTTGTTAAGTATTTGCAGTTGCAAAGCAGCTTCCTCCACCACTTCCCAACACCTCCCACCTCCTTAGATCCTACAGTGGCGTCACAGCTAAATGCTGTGACAGCAAAACTCCTTGCCATAAACTAGTGGCAACAACGAGGAGGTGGGAGGGGGAAAGCTTCGCAAGATCACAGTCTGGGAATCAGAGAGAACAAAAGCACACATTAAAAAAACCTCTGAAACAAAACCCTTCCTTTTGAGAAAAACAGGAAACAATTATAAGATATGAGGGCACACCACAGCTGCAAATGTGTTTGTGGTCCCTTCTCATATACACAGGAACTGCAGCAAAGTTGTGAACTGCCAGCATCAGCACTGAAGCTCCTCTCTTCACATCTCCCAGCACTTTAGACATTTCTGGGTTTGCTTAAAGAAGTTCAGAGTATTTTTCATATTAGTTGTGCCAAAAGCTTTCCTGTGTTTCCACACTGTATTTCTTCTACCCTGTCTCCAAGTGGCTGATCCCAAATCCCTTTGTAAATGCCAGAAGCAAAGTTCCAAGTGCTTAAAGAGAACGGTGCCCTTTATTCTTCGTTTTGCAAGGAGGGACTAGGAGACAGACTATGTGACTTGCAGACCAGCAGTCAAAGGCAAAACCATAATCTTGAACGTTAGTCACAAAAAATCCGAATTTCCACCTTTGCCCAAGTCTAAAAGAGATGCACAGACACACGGCCTTGTTCACAGGATGGCCTTGGGAATGAACAGAATTAAACTGCTCTGAATGGTGAGTGCAGAAGCTGACACACACAAACTTTTGGGTCTGAGGAAAAAGCCTGCTGAGAGGATGCCTTGTTTGAAACTACCAGAAGTGAGAATACACTTAGACATTTACTTCACATACCTGGAACATATCTGTGTTGCTGTCATGTGTATATTCAACTACTACTGTCTGGGCCCGAGACAAAGTGTAAGATATGCTGTGTTGGTCCTTATTACTTATTGCCTGTGGAAAAATGCCAGATATTATTGAACCAGTGCACAATAATTCTCCAGTATACAGCAGCAAAGCAGACAATATATATATACACCAGGCTCTTGTGCTAATTAATGCATTTAGGTAGATGGTTGTTAATGACACACCTGTAGTTAAACTTCCCAAAACCCAGTCCTGGCCATTAAAAAAAGGCTGCAAGATTGATTCAGCAACAGACCAAACTGGTCTCTTCATCACATGCTGTAACTAAATACACATAACCAGGGCATATTATTAGTCATGTTTTGTGCTAAAGCAACACTGGCCTGAACACGAAAGGACAAAACAACCAAATGCAAAGGCTAAAACTGAATGTAACACCTTCATGGCCATCTCAGTGTGAACTTGGCCAACAGCAAGGTGAGGACAAAAACTTAGCGACTTCATTCTAAAAACAGGATTTGAGTTAATACTAAAATCAATAATGACTGTTTAAGATGCACAGACAAAAAAGTGGTGGTAAATAGGGTAAAATGGAGAAACTCATTATAGGTTGCAGAAGCTGTAGCAAAGGTTTCAGTTTGTTAATCTAGACATTCATTCTGCATGTACCTACTAGGAGCTGACAAACACTTCTTAAAGTGCTGCTAAACACCACTTATCAGACCATAAAGAACTTGCAAAACTGAATGTTCTTTTCACAGATCTCCTATGATCGTTATTCTACTACAAGAATTTTGGTTAGTAAAATGTTTTTGATTTCAGAATACTTTCTAGCATTCCCTGAATTTAGGGTCAATATCCTTAAGCGTCAAGGTGTTCTGGGAGTCAAACACTTAACACTACCAGATTTGTTTAAAGGCCTGATCTTGTCACTGGCAATTTCTAAACAACCACTAAGCATCCTCAAATTCCATTGTTTTAGCAGAAATGCTCCATTAGTTATTGAACACAATTGCACACACACTTGAATAGCTACAGTACAAATATCTCATGGTTAATACCTTAGCTATAATGTATTAGTTTTGACATGAAATACAGTTCAACTTCAGGGCCTAAGCCCTTCCTTTACTGCTTCTTAATGGGAACTCTGATTACAAGCCCCATGAAACATGCCCTGCAAAACCCACCTGTCCTGATCCCTGGGGAGCTCCTACCCATTGGATTGAGCAGCAAGGGCATGTGGAGCTTTGGCAAAGGATCATTTAAAAGTCAGCTGCACGTGAAGCAAAGTTAGTCCTAACGCAGAGTGAGTGCAAAACCACGAAGTCGAGAACAGATGTCTGTAAGTTTGGCCAAAATAGGAAGTGTTTTATGACTAGCCTGTGCCCAGAACATTCATGTTTCAAAACTATTTTCTGATCATGGCAAGGACTAGGCACGAAAACATCTTCGCTGAATTGTTTCTTGCTAACCCTGACAGGTACTAAAAAACTTTGGATAAACACAAACCATTCTTTTCACAGTCAGAATTTTATGCTGTCTAAACTGTTTCCTAACAGCTCTTTATATGGCACTAGGAGAAATGAGACAGACTCGAGCAGAGAAATGGAGCTTACCTTTGCTGCTTGAGGAGTACAGGCAATGTGCACAGTGCTGGGTTTCACCCCATTTGCCTTGGGCCTTTTAAATAAAGCAAACCTACTTTTCCTTCTTCCTCTATCTCCATTTGGGAGAGACCCATTGTACCTATCAAAAAGCACAAGAAAAGAACAAAGTCCATCATTCCTGTATTGCTTAGCTTCTCATGAGATACAGACCTGCAAGATTCTAAGCACCAAGTATTCTTAATTAGTGTTATTAATTACAGATTTTCAATTAATCACATTTAAATCCAAGAAATGATTAACACAGTACCCAGAACTACAGCACAGAAAACCCTCAGACTCTTACAAACAAACACTTACCCCAATACAATCAATTCACCATATTTGACTGGTGCTTTTGATGGATGATTTTCTTGATCAGGAGAAAACATGAGCTTAGCTAATGACTTCTTCTCAAATTTCAGGTCTCTGATCAAGAGTTGTGGCACACTTTTTTCATTATTTCCTGTAAAAATGAAACCAAAATTAAGTGTAAGAGAAAATACTCCAATTACACAAACTTGCACACCAATCTCACACAGTAAGTACAATATTTTGTGTTTTCCATGTTTTGGTTTTGCCTGAAATAATTTCAAAACACATATATATAAAACCACATGAATTAAGGTTGCATTGCCTTGAAGAACTGCCAGATCACAAAAAAAAAATGCATTTAGAAAATTCCACTATGGCCTTAAAACATACACATTTGTTTTCTTCCATGCTACTTTTTAGACTAAATGATACATAGCTTCATTTATTATATTTCATTCAGCCACTGAGAAGTAGACCCAGAGAGGCACTAAATTTGAAGAAAAAACACCACAAAGCAAAACCAGCCCATTAGCTAGAGAGGCAGAAGTTTTCATGGGAAATGTCTAATTCAGAGCTTTCCAGGAAGTTTCTGGATTTGCAGATGGAAGGAAGTTGTATGACAATTTGATATCAAGCCTACCATACAAGTTTAGGATCTCTCATGTTTAGTTAGAGACAGAAGTGATATAAACATCTGTTTGAAGGAGATTTCCTGAGGGAATTCCACATAACTCCTAATGAAAACAGTCTTGAAGTGCATTTTTTACTCAGACTTCTGCTTTGAGGAACAGTTCATATTGTATTTTTTACAGCTTCTCATTAGGAGCATTTCCAGGCACTTCTGACCTATGCAGCTCATCTCTGACCTTCCTCTAGAGAAAGCCTACCCAGCAGAGCACTTGCTTGATAAAGAATAAAGCTGATGAGAGCCTGTTTGAGGCTCTCTTTAACAGAAATAAGAACATTCCCTTGGTCCTTCCAGGTGAGTTCTCATACCAACTCAAAGAGCTACTAATCTTTTTTAGTACTGATGGTTAACATTCTGCCTTTTGTGCAAATGCACTTTTTGACCCACACAGCACTTTTTGAATCCTGTCATCAACTTTGATCACAACTACAATGCTGTATCTCCACTTTCTTCTACCTTAACTAGACCACAGTTATTAGCAGAATGGATGTCATCATGCAGATTTTATCTATCCCCATGTTATGTCGTAAGAACAGAGGAAAGGATGTGGCAGTGCTTGACAGCCTGCTCACGTTTGTTCAGAACCTGATGCAAAGATCCCTTTACTGACCTTATCTCTACACCCTCTCCCAGTCTTTGCTCCTTCACAGAGGAACTTCGGCCTTCAACATGTTTTCTCAAATCTACAAATTCATATTCAGCATGCATATGTTGATTGCCATCTGCAATCAGCTCACAGTGCTCTCTAAAAACTCAATTTTGGCTCCTTCATGCTATTCCACATATTTAGGAGGGCTTCTCATAAATACTGGAAAAGACATCACACTGTCCTCAAAACGTTTGCTATGATGCCTGCAGAACGCAACCAGGAGAAAGTAGAAACCTTTTTGTTTCTCCTTTCATTTCTCATTATTTTCCAAACCTCTTTTGTTTTTCAAGTCTGGGTACTGTAGATTTCACAGCGCTTGAAACAAGTTAACTGCAGCCTGTCTTTGTGGCTAGCACACACCTAAGATTCTCACAACAGTACTGAGAGATGTGTGAGTGCACTGCGATAAACCCGATTTGCACAGCACTGCTGTGAAGGGTCTGTGTCCCATCCCCAGGACAGTGACACCAGGCTATTCCTGCTGCCTGGGAAGCAGTGAGCACTTTCACTGGGCAGCCGTCCTGGTTCAAGCCTTAGGGTACCCATCACTCAGCTGGTGCTGAAAGTGCATTTCACTGATCCAACACCCTCCCTCTGTCACACAGGAACAGCAGCAGTGGCACAGGAGAGAGGCAAGGAATACAGTTTGCCCCACAGCATTTCTACATTCCTGACCCACGTGTAGCGCTAACTCCCCTGGGATTGTGAGGTTACTCACTGTTGAAGGTTTTGCCTTTAAAATTCTAAAATAAAGACGTTAAAGCAAACTTATCACATGAAAAGGTGACCTTAAATCTTTATGATGCCAGTAGTCACAACACATTGAAGTGAAGATTGCCCCATTTGATAGAGAGCCCGACAACATTAACTGTGTTCACAATTTTCATGCCTTGCAGGGCCACACTCCCTCAAAGTATGTGCCTGTGAACACACCTCAGGGTGGCTTTACTGACGTTAATACTGAACTGTATAGATCCTAGTGTTTAATAGTGCTCAGTTCTTTAGACACATTTCCCTTCTGAAGTATTTCTACTTAAGAAGTGAGTATAAATTTTCATAATTTATCTGTATATAAAAATAAGGATTTATTTTCTATGAAGTATTTTTATGATCAACTTCAGCATTTCTTGTTTTACTTTAAAATCTTCTTGCATTATAGTTGCTTGTATAGTTGTCTTCTAAAAGAGCTCATGTTCTCATCTCCTCTCCACATGATTAACCTATTTTCTGCTTGAATATTGATCTCCTCAACAGCCTCTCCCCTGCAATTCAGTCTTCTTCACATACAACTAATTTCATCTTGGCCAACAGTTGTTCTCTGCCTTGACATTTAACAACTCACAAGAAATACTGCCACAAAATCTACAGCAGTGTCTATAAGGAAACAGCACAGGACTAGGAAATACCATGACACAGTAACCGAAGATTTAAATAGTATAACCCCACATTACAGTGTTAGATAAAGAGCTAATCCTTCCACTTAGAGAAAGTGGGAAGGCAAACATTAAAAATAACTTTAGCCATTAGTACAAGAACAGATTTGGTGCAGCATCTCCTCTTCCTCTGTTCATCCAAGTGAACAAATTTAATGGAAAACTAAAAAAATACATGTCTCAGTCTGAGTGAATTTCAGAGTCTCATGAAAATAACACGTGAAGAGTTAAAGGAGACTCAAAAGCATTACCTGCACAAGTGGCCAGAGAACTGTGCAGAAACGATAAAAGGGGTCAGCAGCACCCAGGGACACACTTCAGCAATACAAGGAGTTACACACAAAATCTCAGTATAAGGAAAGATGTCCCACATGTACCGCTCAGCTCCTCTTTAAAATGTTTTCAGTTGCTTTACATTTAAAGAAATCTCCTCAAGTTTATTTTGCACATGATGGAAACACACTTCTTATTAGATTTAAGAACGGTTTGAGCATTAGAAATCTACAGCCATCATTAATAACACAGCTTGCTCATCCACTTTCAAAAGCCTGGCTGGAAAGTTTAAACTTCATTTTTTTAAAAATACATCTCAGAACCTTTGTGAGCTTCACACACCACTTTCACAACTACTACACCCCCAGATTACTTCAACTCAAGCAGATACAAAATTCAGCACTCCTAAAAAAATAATCAGTCCAACATTCACACTAACTTCTCATCCAGTGTGATTGGCCTGGTGCACTGTACCCAAAAGGAAAATACTTTTCTTCCCAGAAATAATAAAGATCAATTATATCCTTCCAGTGAGGTCCTGAAGATCAGTGCAAGGGAAATTTCAGGTCTGCGAATAAAACTCAAGTGCTGTCCCACTAAAGATGAGTCGAATCTGCCGTGGGATGACATCTCCACTCCTGAAACAGAGCAGGCTTATGGATCATTTAAAGCTGAGTGAAGAACTTTCTGGAAGGAATGCTACTGAGTAGAATAAAAAGATCCACTAAAATATATAATGGGCCTTCTCTTGTAGTATAACTTGACCAGTTTTTATTCCTAGAGTACTACAGGAGACTTCTTCAAAAAGTTAGGAGAGGCTAATTAAAAAGACAACTTGGCTCTGAAGTGCCAGCATATAGCTAAGGAGTGGACTTTTTGAACAAAATACATCCAAGTTACATTTTTGCTGCTTTTTGCAGCAGCATTTCCAGACATCAGTGGAACAGGCTTCATTGGAGCAAGCTCTGAACAACAGACTCTTCTAAACTCCTCCAAGAACCTTTGATACTGATACGGAATAAGACGTCAATTACAAGATCCTATCTCATCCAACATTCTTCCAAAAATCACAGAACTGGCAGCAGCAAACATTTCATGTCAAGGTCTCTGCTTCTGCCAAAGAGAAGAGACCGAAGCCTGGAAACCCTTACCTTTGCACAGTCCTGTATTATGGATTTGAAAAGCTTTTGTGAGTAAAGCAACTTGCATGCCTAAAGGCGAGCACAACTGTTTGCAGTTAGCCCCAAACCACAATGGGTACCAGTTAAAATCCTCCAGTATCAAAAATAGGAAACTGGAACAGGAAGAACTCATGAACTGGTAATACCTTTTTATTCTTAACACTGGTTCCCTCTGGGGGTAGCAGAAAGGTAAGTGAGGATAACTTGCTCAATACTATCACGTGCAACTGTTTTGAAGGACTGGAGAGTGATAAGAACTAAATTGAGAAAAGCATTCAAAATTTGTTTGAGGAATACAAGCCTGGTTTCTTACAAGCCTTCCTCTTCTCCGGTACCCACTGAAGTCACAGAAAGCAAACACTGCTGCAGCAGAGAAAGCGAGCCACAGATTTCCGACTCCATTCCAGTAGAAGGAAAAGTAATTTTGTAATCTCTCCTGTCTCATGCAAACACTGGTCTCTGCATCCAGACTATCCCCTGGGAAGACCTCACAAACCATGCTGCAGAGTACGTGAGGTTAAGAGAACAATTTCATTGAACACATCATTTTCCATGGGGGGACAGAGACAGACTGGATTTTGGTTGGTTTTGAACTATCAGCTCTATCTCATCAGTCATCCTCAACCATTCAGCTGCCTTTCCTGGTCACAAGAATCATTCACAACTAGTCTTTAGTTGCTTCAGCAAGTCTTCAGATTTTGTCTGCAGTACGGCACAGCACCTTGTGAATAAGTTTGCCATTTCGTAGACCAAGTACAGCTTCTGGAATTGCAGCAAGAATAGCAGCATCTTAATGGTTAAAATGAGGCAGGGGGAGGGGAGAACATAAATTCAATGAGCCCAAGCAGAGATTCATTAAACACTCGGCTGCAAGCTAAAAATACTAGAATAAAAGTCTCTTTGTAATAAATTACCGTCATTTTCTAAACACAGAGCCAGCATTATAGGCTGCTAGCAACTGTATCTAGTGCCAGACTAGCCCTTTTCTAAAATACTGCATAGAAAACCACTTTCACAGTATAGAAAGAAGTCCTCTGTCAATGAATATATTAAAATAAAAATATGCTGATTCAGATGCAAAAAATGGGAATCTTCCCCTCCATTTTTATAATATTATCTTTATGTTCTACATCTACATATTTTAACTTTTTGAGGTGGCTTTTTTTGATTTTAGAAATAAAGCACAACACATCTTATCTATCCATGTTCTTATTTTTATACTATTTGCAGTTCTTCATTGATTACCCTTGTAATTCTCACATCCAGCTCTTCCTTCCCTCAGCAATTCTGTGCTAAACCAGAGGGAATAGGGACAAAATGGAATCTAGTCCTTTTTACAGGTATGCAGTGACAGAGCAAGAGGCAACAAACGAGCTACAACACAGAAAATCCTGATTAGCTATTATGGGGGGGGTACCCCCAATCCACAGAGGCTGAGATCTCCATCCTTGGAGACCAGCTGCATGTGGCCCTGAATAGCCTGCTCTGAGGCAGTCCAGTCCCATTTTGAGTCCAGGGACTGAACCACACAACTTCCCAACCTAAATTATTCTAGGAATACAATTAATTTTAGGAAGTCCACACAATTTTATCAAGCAACTGAAATATGTACTTTAGGTGCACTTTTGACCAGTTAGACATAAATTATAAATAACTCCATTACCAATGAAACAAGATTTTGTCCTTATCCCTCAAGATTTAAATGTTACTGTCTACAGCTTTATTTGGATTTAAAACCCATACTGCAAACAAACAATTTCCATTAATAGTGTAACAATACCTGACAAGACATAAGTAGGACCCAAGTTTGCCAACATCCATTTACACATTTAAGCTCTTTATTGCTCCAGTTTCCACTAGGTAACTCTCCTGCGACTGCAAGATCAGAAACCAAAATCCTTTGAATACACGTACAACATTTCAGCACTGCATATTCTCTTCTATGGTTACATCTCACCACTTCAAAGTAAAAATCTTGATTTCCAGATTTAAACAACCAGAATACCAAAGTTAAACGTCACTGTGAGATATAAGCTGTACAGAACTCTAGTCTCTCAAGATGAAGATATTTGCAAGCATGAAAGGAGGGGGAGGCAATAAGTAATCAGTGAGAAGGAAAAAAAAAAACCCTCAAAGAAACCAACCCAAAACCCCAAAGTAATTCCCAGCAGACTGACTGCTTGTTTGAGTATGCGTTCCCACCAAGTCCAGGTTGCCAAGCTGCACAAACAATATGTTACTGATCTCCACCGGTGCGAGCAACAAGGAATCAGCTCCTCGCATCACTGTTTCTGAAAGCTGAGACAAAGGTTGAGAAATCACTTTCTTCTACCTGATGAGTGAAGTAACTTTCACCACTGTAAAGTTATTCTCCTTTAACTGTTTTTCCTATTAATCTTTTTGTAAGCTGGTATTAAAATAGTTTTTACTGAGGGGATCACTGGATAAAAAGAGCATGTGTTTATCAACCATCATTTTAACACTTCTCCCAGTTTCCAGTTAAAAACAAGCTAAAGTTTCCTTCCCACACACACCTGCAATTTTAACATCAGCAGGTTTTAGACCCCACTTTTGAGATTCGCCACATTCTGTGTACAGCTTGCATCCTTCACTACAGATGCACAGGGAAGGTATAGTGATGCAGCTGTAAGTGCAATTTACGTGCCTATCACTTTATCAATAGCCATGCACTACCTTTCTAAGGAAGGATAATTCATTTTCATATTTCTAGAAAAGGGAGTTTATTAGCATCAAAAATGCCCAAGAATAAGCCTTGGGAGTGTGGAGTATCAGTCCAGCCTTTTACTTTAGTATGGTTTATTATTTCCTTAGTCTATACTGTACACTTTTTCTTTTGTAACTCAGAATAAGCTTAGTCATCCACTATACACACATGAGTGTCTTATGATATGAAAGCAAGACAAAAACAAGATATGAAAAACAAGACAATGAGGCCAAGCTCTGAAATGAGCAAGCAGCTAATTCTGCACAGGACAGCAAGCATAAACCAATGCAACAGCTATCTACTACCATGCCTTGAGAACATCTGTAAAATCTCAATAGAGGAGTTTTTTGTTGTCACAAACAGAATGAAAGCATCTTTCTACCATGGACATCTGCCATTAGTGGTCTGGTCATCCTGGAAACAAGTCATGCAAGAGTCAGAGCACATACACACACAAAAATCCATTGTCTGTAGACACTTTGAAAGGGGCATTAACTTGATAGACAAGAGCAAATCTACTGTTTTGCTCTAAGGCCACAAATAACTTTGTCCAAGAAACAGCAATTTTGGTTGAATTGGCATCTAGCATTCTGCTTCAAGTTCTGTTCCAGCCTCAGAAGCAAGTCTGGGAAGTTCTCAGCAATTTCAGGAAATACAGGAACAGCGCCTTGAGGACAAGCAACCTTGCTCTATGAAGAAGGGGAAGTGTTTTAGAATAGAACTTCTATTATAGGCACCTATATGAAAATCTGTACTTTATGATAGTACTCAAAAAATAGCATTCCTCTTCAGAAGACCGAAAAAACTAATCTAAGCACAGGGGCCTGATTTCAATCAGACTTCAGCTAACTTCGGTTCTCTTATTCTGAACTGCCACTGATGACATGAGAATGGGGTTGGGTGTATTAAACCTGGCAGATTTATGTAATCAATAATGATCCACTCCAACAGACTGACAAAAATCAATTCTGAAAATATTCCCTTGGAAAAAGAAGTAGTCCGGAATTTTTTTCAGTTATGAAAAGTAACAGCTGATCCTCCCCTGAGGAAACCACGATAACCTCCTACGGGTTATGAATGATGTAATTCAGGCTGCGTGTGGGAAGCCAAAAACATTTGTCTTTTAGCACAAGGTGTCTATTTTAAAGCTGTCACTGCAATATTATCAGTATCCTTAATTAGCTGAGAAAGTTCTTCACCAGTTAACCTGCTCCGTTTACACGCAGTCTGAACCCCCTTGCCACCCATCTCCTCCACGTCAGCTTTTGGATACAGCGGTGACGATGCGCGGAGCCTCGCACGGGGCTCAGCCCCTCCGGCACAAACACCACAGCTTGTCCTTGCTCCATCAGCTGAACTACCTGTCGAAGTTACTCACACAAGCTACTTCAGAAGATTAATTTGCAGCTTTCCCCATGAAGTTTTGGCTGCACTTGCGCTTTGCCTGTTAGTACAAACTCTGTGTGCTAAGCTGAAAAAAGTATAGTTTTGATTTTATCTTCATTTCACTCAGATTTTCAAATGAAGTTTATTTATAACCTGTAACCCTGTAAAAGCCATAAAACAATACTACATAGAGGCATGCTGGGAGAACATCAGGTGTTCATTAGCCATAGCATACCTCTTTGTATCTTCAGAGAGTGCCTTGCAAAAGTACAAGCAGAAAAAAAAAACTTGGTACAATTCTGGTACAGAAGTACAGTTCTGCTGCAAAGAACTCTACAGTTAGAAACTTTTAACATTAACCTCTCACTGCTTCAGAAAAATTACACAGTATTACCTTAAAAAAAAAAGGCAGTCCCAACTTTCACTTAGAGTCAATCACAAGAGCAAAACTTTCTAAGAGTTTAAACCAAAACAGAGGCATCTTATTTTTACATAAAGCAACGGAGCTCTTCAAGTCCAGGAAAATCTACTGTCTGATGCACCTGTACTGGAATGTATGGCTGAGGAGCCTGGACTTGCAAAAATTCACAATAACTTCTTGTTCTACATGCCTGAACGTTACAGTTTTGCTTTTTATGAGCCTCTGAATTCCTGATGAGGCAGTTCATGTACCAAAGTATCTGCTAAATAGCTGTTTGTATTACACTAAAGCCTTCTCACATAGCATACCATATCATCTAGCAAAAATAGGAATTATAGTTACATTTAAGCCCTTTTTCCAGTGTAGACAACACAAATATTTAACAGCTCCATGAGAAATTCCCCTTGGTACGATTTTATCAGGTAATGACAGTTTTAAGGCACCTTGCTCTGCACCCAAAAAATAAGAAGCGACTGACACTTCTTATGATCAACCAGCACTTATTATGCTGTGCACTTGGAATATCTCTACCTCTCTGAGGTGGAAGGGCAGCCTGCAGACACACTGCCTGCTCTCAGATCTCCTTTCCACTGCATCACTGAAAACCACTGGAACTGAGGAGGCTTTTAGAAGAGGGACCGAAACAATACCACACCAGAAGGGAAAAGCGATGGCATGCAGAGCACTTACCAGGATATTTGTGTCCTCTCAGTATTCCTACACGGTAGAGAAGAAAAAAAAATCCAACCCTTGATCTTGTTAAAAATCAGCCGAAATCCACCAACTCCTTTAAACCCCCAGCAACTGCCAGACTGAGTGACTGCTCGTGTGCTTTTACTTCAGCCGTGGGAAGAGCCTTCTGCCTCAAGAGGGGCCGGCTCTGCCTTGCGTAAGCTGGGTAAACACCGCGGCACCACGCAGCATTGGCTGCAGGCAGAGCCGGCATCCTGCTCCTGCTTCATCAATTCATCCATCCCTGGCCCCAAAAAGGAAATAAGGAAGCAGAGGGTGTTTTGAGAACAATACTGCAGCCCAATTGCCTGGCAGCTCGGTGGATGAGGTTCTCAGAGAAACAGTGATTTATTTCCTTCTCTTACATAACTGTACCCATGCATGCTATACCTTTTCTTCTTTTTTTTTTTTTAAACCGTAATTTATTAGCCTAGCTAGCTTTCCTCACCTCCCACACAAAGAGTAATTTCTTAATACAGTGAGAATTATACCAGCAGAAACCCTTCAGGCATTGCTATCTCTGTTTTCACTAGTGCTGTAGGACTGGACACACGACACACCTGCAGATGCCACCTGTGCGTACTGGACTGTCGTGGCCAATGATCCTACGACAGCTCATGCCCGTAGGATGCACATTTAGAAAGGCAAATCTGCATGTGCCAGACCAGGTTATGAGCTCATTTCTCATTCCACCAACATCAAAATCACTGCATCAAGCCAGTGGGTGGGATAATTTAAATGTCTGAGCCATAAAGTGGTGATCAAGTTACCACAGCTTCCAAGTTACCTCGTGGAATTGATCATGCAAATACTGCGAGGCTGCTGCAAGCACGAAATGACACAGCAGCTTAACCTTTACAGCAAGTTTTACATCACAGCTGTAGTGGGTGAAAAAGGGGTACATGGTTACCCTGGCTCAAGCCATGTAGATACAGCCTGACATTTCACATCTCCAAGCTGTACAAGTGACTGCTGCTCCTGTTTCTGCTGCTCCCTCCTTGGCTTGCCCCCTCAATCTTTTAAACACAATTTTATGGACTGATCTGTCAACATTTTTAAAAGTTGGTTTATTGGCTGTTAATTTTTTAGCTGGATCTCCTCCCCAGTTCACCTCACAGTATAGCCACGGGATAACACTCAAATCTAAGAACTGTCAAAACAGCTTTTCTGTTCATAATGCCATAACACAGCCTAAGTTGCAGCTCCACAGAAGTCAGCTTCACTGCTGAGAACAAGGTGAATGCATCTGTGTTTTCTCTCTTCTCAACCTGTACTCCACAGCCACCTTTCCTCTAAGTAATACTGTACAGGTGTCCTATTACAGGATCTTGTCATCAACCCAGGAAATTCAGCTGCAAAACACCTTGTCATAGGATATTCTGGATAACAAAACTATACATAGGCTCAAAGACACCTTTTTTTCTCCTACAGTAGCTTACTAAGCACAGAGGTACCACTTTGCTCCACAGAAGTGGTTGAGCCACAGCTGCTGAACATTGGGAAGTGCCTGGAGAAACACTGATGTAGAGGTGCTCCGTTGTTCCCACTCTTCTGGTCACCAAAAAATCCCAGGACTGAACGCTGCTCTGATATGGTATGGTTATTATCACAGCTATCAGATTACTAAACTGGCAAGGGTCTAAGGGAAAAACCAAAACCACACACAAATCTCCAACTATTTCAAACCAAATAATTTTGCTTCTCTGTTTGTGGGTTTATTCTTGTAATCCCATTATACCAAGGCAAATGAGGGGGTAGGGACCTTCTGCATCAATCTCAACAGTAGCGCCAGAGGCTCGTCAAGCCTTATCTTGAGATTTAAGCTGAATCCTCCTCCCTGCCAAAAATCAACAGCCTCATGCTACTGGCACACAAACACAGCTTTTCCACTGGCAACGGGTAGATCCTTAAAATGGCAATTTTTACTGGGGTGGAGGAGTCACACCACCCCACCTCCCCCACCACTTTCAAGTAGTTTCTATTTCGTCCCAGCCTATACAAAGTTGGCAGCTTGAATGCTGTTTTAATCAGGGCTAAGGGTTTGCTTTCGTGATTTTGTTTTAAAGGAAAAAAAAAAAAAGAAAACCACACCAGGACTGCATTAGTATCACTTAACACACAGATATGGCACCAAGAGCACAAAAGGTGCTCTGTATTCAGGTATTTAACTGCAGTGATTAGTTACATTAGTATGACCACTTCTAGGTTGCATTACTTTTCTCACACAAGCTGTAAAACTTGAGTTGTACTGTTTCAGAAGTGTTCATCCTGAAAAGCAGAACTTGGAGACTAATTTGCTTCCAGAACTCCTTTATTCTCATTTTACAGATGCAGCTGTTCAGTGTTCAGGTTAATAAGCTTGTAGATTACTTTACGCTGCAGCCACCTAAGAAGCAGCTGCAGGTGGATTTGCTTTCTATCGCACCACCCAGCCTCCTGCAGGTAACAATCCTGACCTGCCTTCATATTAGTGACCCTCTGCAGCTATCAGGCAACACCACACAATGTCCTTTTATAGCTAATCACGTCCCATCTTAATTCAGGTTTTTTGAAGGCTTATTTCGCCCCTAGACACACTTCTATGTGGCTGCCTCTGAATCTCACCCATCAGAGCTTGAACTACTTTGTTTCCCTGCCTGTGTTTATGCACAGCCATGCTCAGCCCAGCTGTTGTGTGTCAACGTTGCCCCCCACTTTTATGATGAGGAGGGTTCACTGATTTTCATGGAATCACAAGAACTATGCCAGTCCTTGAGCACTGGAAGCAAATGCCTCCAGCATGCTGTCACTAGGCAAGCTATCTGATTTCTCCTGGAGTACAGATACCATGCCAGACTAAAACAATACAATCTGTAGCCCAAGATATCACTGCTAATTTCATGAAGTGATGCTGAACTGCAGGGGAGGTTCTTTCCTAGAAGTTGTTAAAGAAATAAAGGGCTGTATCGTCATGTTCTTCTATCTGACTCACAAGCAGATGCTGTACTGTTTGATACAATTACGTGATTTCACATGACATTCAGCATGAGCTTTGAAGAGGAATGCATTTCTCGCTGTTCCAGCTAAAAAGACAGCCTTACAGACAGGGGCAATGGGCAACTATGGCCTCTAGCATCCAGACTGGCAAGAAGCCTGAATGGCAAACTCCTCATGCTGGAGTTAACCTGATTAGTACAACTAGATTTCAAGACTGACATTTTAAACACCTGTTGATAATTTTATTCAACAAAACAGGCAATGAGTGGAATAAAACCCCCATGCAGGATAAGACCTTGAAATTATCACAGGGTATATAAAAACAGAGAGTGAAGGAAAGGAAACACTAAGAAAAGGGAGCAAAAAACAGGGAAGACCAGGATGTGTAACGATCCCACATGGGAGGTATATTTGTACACTCAATACTGAATGCTGAACATACACTACACACAACCTGGACTCTGTTTCCCAAGAAGTCAGGGGCTGAACTCTGATTAAAGCCAATGATATCCAAAAAAGAAATGTATTTCATGTGTTTTAAGGCATTAACACTGTTGAGGGGGTTCCCAAAAGCCTACCCTTAGGTGCATGAGAGAAGAAGAAGGGAAGATTACTGACTTAGCAGCCCCATTAACCTTTTATTGTGTTATGTCACGTGTAATCTCTGTGCAAGGAGTTCCCATATCACACTGTTAATAAAAAGTCATACTACCGTGTTTTAAGGAGATTATAGAGGGGGGGAGGACCAGCCTGAAGCCAAGAACATGCTATTTAGAGTATACAATAGAAATGCTAATCAAATAATCTGCAGGAAGAGGAGAAGGGAAGGAAATGACCTAATCCCCTGCACTACTGTGTGGCGGCTTATGGCAAGAAGTAAGAAAGTTCTTACAAGGATTGAGAAAACAAAGGTCCATTGTTATAGCTAGAGCTCCCAGATAAGGACCCTTTTCTGCATTTCTGCATCTCAAGTTACCCCAACATGAAGGGTAGGTGGTACTTTATGAACTCTTCTACACTGACCACTTCTGGAAGGGGTAGGAGAGGTTAAAGACATTTGCAGGGCAGCTGGGTAAAAGATCTAAATAGAATCTCAAGTTCTGAAGGCACAACAAATGTTCCTTCAAACAGATTTGCCAACTCTGAAATGTCTTTCATCCAGCCATGGTGATTCTTAAGCAACTGTAGAGCAATTTGTCACCGAAACAGCCTCCTTACAGAGTGGCAACAAGTCATCACACTGCACAGAGGCATTTCCCATCACAGCAGTCGTACTCTGCCATCAGACAAACCTAATGAGCATTTCTTATGAAGTCCTGTTTCACCCTTACATCTTTGTGTGCCTGTTCCTCAGCTACACCAGGGAAGTCCTTCACAAGAGAAATGGGGCCCAACGAGCAGTTCAACACAGCAACTGTTGCCCCAGTAAGATATTTGGGAATTAAGCTGCTCTTAAAACAATGTTTGGTTTAACCAACCCCAGCCAGTCACCAAGCACCGTGCAGCTGCTTGCTCACACCTCCCCTGCCCCGTGAGAGAGGCAGGAGAATCAGAGAAAAAAAAAAGGTAAAACCCTCAGGTTGAAATAAAAACAACGGAGTAACTGAAATAAACTAAAATAAAACATAAGGAAAAGGGAGACAACACAAAAGGAGAGAGAAAGGAAACCCAAGAAAGCAATGCACAATGCAATTGCTCACCACCCCACTGACCGATGCCCAGGCCATCCCTGAGCAGCAGCCAGCCCTTCCCAGCCAACTCCCCCCAGTTTATAATACTGGGCATGACATCCTCCAGTATGGAAATCCCTCTGGCCAGTTCGGGTCACCTGCCTTGGCCATGCTCCCTCCCAGCTCCTTGCTGGCAGAGCATGGGACCCTGTGAAGTCCTCGAATCAGAGCAAGCACTGCTCAGCAACAACCAAAACATCAGAGCATTAACACTATTCTCATCCTAAACACAAAACACAGCACTGTACCAGCTACTAAGAAAACTAACTCTACCCCAAGCTGAAACCAGGACAGATGGTTCTTCACCTGGCTTCGAGTACCACTTGAAGCAATCAGACATGCTGGATTCCTAAAAACTCAAGACTGAAAGAATGACAGGCAAAGCCTTATTCTGAAGAAAGCACATTTGTTTCCAAAAAGGTCAAATTGATGCCAAGTCAGAGCCATACAGATGTAGTTGCACCAGGCTTCTTCCAAGACAGTAAACTCTTAATTTTCCAGGTACCTCGAAAAAGCTATTGTAGAAAAAAATTTTTTTTAAAGTTTTCTAGGATCACTTCTGGTTCAATTAATCTTGGCTATGCACAAGCACTTCCTCAAAGAATTTTTTAGCTGTTGTTCAGCAATCTTTCCACATCAGAACCCAGATTCTCTGATCTTCAGGTATTATGGTTTCCCCTAAATAAAGAAAGGGAGGCCCAACTTGAGTTCATTTCCGAGACACAATTTTTGTACTTGCAAAGCCTTTAAGGTTATAGCAGAACTAGCTGAACCTGCATTACCTGAAACTTTTCATTCACACAAAGCCAGATCATTTGACCATGGACTTGTACAGAAAATGTTAAGACAGTTGCTAGAAGTAGTAACACTTTCAGTTCTGAAAAACATCTTGGTCTCAGAGATTAAAAACATTTCATGTTAGATTATTCATTCAGATTAGAATAAAAAGGGGAAGTATTCAGCTATAGAAATTCAGCTGTAACTGGCTGTGTCCCCATACTCACATCCTAGGGAAAAATATCTTAAGAGGGACAAAGTTTAAAAACTATTCAGTACAGTTTCCAATCAACTCACACACAAATGGATCTCTTACAAGAAGGCAAATATATTTACCCTCAAAGAGCTCATGAAGCAAAAAGTCAAGTTTATCCAACAGCCCTCTGCTTTATCCTGAATTCCTAACCACACTTACTAAACTCTTGACTCACCATTTTGGACTGTAGTCCCTCTGCAATTCTGGTTAAAAAAGTGCTGGATGACATCAAAACGAATCCCCTCACCTCTGCCTGTCAGTGTCCCAAGTCCAAGTAACATTTGTTCTGTACCTGAATATTTTGCAAATCGCTCCTATTAAACATGACCATCTTACT
Source organism: Mystacornis crossleyi (assembly GCA_013400655.1). Taxonomy (NCBI): domain Eukaryota; kingdom Metazoa; phylum Chordata; class Aves; order Passeriformes; family Timaliidae; genus Mystacornis; species Mystacornis crossleyi. The sequence goes on from VYZQ01004521.1 coordinate 19,767, forward strand.
ACATTCTTCCTCCTCACTTCCAACTTCAGACAGTCTTTACACAAGGTAGAAAACTTGGTCCTTTCTAAACATATCACCTCCAGCATTTGCACATAAAAGCTATGACCTACATTCCTCTGCAGAGCTGTCAGAGGGCTGCCTCCTCTCTGCAAGCCAAGGGTCAGGTTTTCACAGCGGCCTGCTAGCAGTGTTAGAGCTCTGTACAGACACACGGGGTTCAGCACCTCCACTTCCTGTACTTCTGACAGTCAAGGACGTCTTTTTAGGAATACTTTAAATACTGTTTTATGAGCTCAGGTACAGAACAAATGTTACTTTAGGCAGTAACCCAAGGGAACAAGAATTGATTACCTGTAACATGCAATAGGCTTCTAATAGAGGTATACTGAAATATGTCCAGATACATTAAAAGCTGCCCCTAAAAAACTAAAGTGAACCAACTTTTATGCTAATACAACTTGTATTTCTACACGAACACAAAACTAACTTTTTGCACACTTTAGTTCCCATGTGCATCACCTCCTACAGCCAGCAATTCAAACAGGACAGTTCGGAAACCTTCTCATGTTAGACCACCTGCCTGTTCACAGTTTGTTACTGCTCAAAGAAAAAACAAACCCCATGCCAGTCGATCAGATCTTTTTCCTTCCTTTCTAATCCCATGGGAAATGCATGTTTAGCATATCTAGACAGGTACAATACCTTACTTCCTACACTTCTAATCCAATTTGAGTAAGAGGTTTATTGCTTATAAAAATAAACAGGCAGTTGCACTTTACCTCTATGCAGGCACTAACACCTAACAACAAAAAGGTCACTCCCAAATAGTAACAATTCAGTGCTAGAGATGCCATCCCTAAATTCTGCTCCTTGGGTGAGACAGAAATACAGTTACTTCTTTAGAGGTACAAGGGAGAACTGGTAGGTACTTTTGGCTCTTGTCACATGCAATGTTTGGTATTACTGTGCCAAATATATTCCCACCAAAAAAAAGCCCAGGACAGAATATCTCAACCACGGAGATGGAGCTGTACTATTTCTACAGGAACCCAAGGGACTTTGGTCTGACCATATGATCCAGTTTTAATTAAGAGCCAAGGAAATCATTATGTTTAACATTTGACTTATAGTTGCAGGTTTTCAAGGTTATCACTAGTTTCAAATTTTCAATTTTCTATGTCCACAGAAAAATGTTACCTCCAAATAAGGGAAGGTATCTAGCTCATTATGGCAACTTTAAGTTAGTACAGCCTTCAGTTACAACCGGAAGAAGAAATATTCCCAAGAGCGTAGGTCATGAAAGGTAAGGAAAGGCATTTTGGTACCAAGAGAGCCGCCTATTTGTTTTCAAAAAAGCCATGCGTTTGAAATCTGTACTGCTTCTTGTCTACTCAGCATATGTCAGACAAAATTTAGCAGATGAAGACAAAAGTAATTTTAGATTGGTTGAGTACAGGGATAGTGACAGGCACTGTGGCAGAACATTTTTCCAGCAACTGCCAAAGCGATGAACCCATTGTGAGGCAGCGTTAAAATGTTCAGCTGCAGTTCCATGGACTGCCCCAGCATTTTCAATGATGCTACGTCCCATTACAAACTCTAATGCAATTACATTAGCAAGGCAGCACTTTGACTCTTTGTAATTCTATCAGCAAAGAAAGCGTTCCTGAAGACAAAAGATGTTCTTCCTTGATCCACAAGAATTTCACAGCAGAATTCTGTGTGAATATAAACCTCCAAAATTTGGCCTAGAAACTAAGACTCTTAAAATTGAGGTTTGAGAACACTAGTTCAGCGTATTTCTCATCAACAGTTGATTCATCAACATCAGTTGATTCTCATCAACATCAACTAATGCTAGTTTACTTACTTGACATAAAAGTTCAAGCAAAACAGCTCAACAATTTCTTCGGAAAAACAAACAAACAAACAAACAAAAAACCACCAAAGCAAACAAAAAGCCATGCCTAAAGCTCTGTCTTGGCCAGGACTCTGGCTCTCGGTACTTACCGGCTCATATTTCAAAGCTACCTGGAGAAGCCTCCAAAGTAAAAAAAAAGTCACACAGTTAAAGATGGAGCTAGATTTGAACTAACACAAACATGAAATAAAATCTACGTTTCTTTCTCATCCGGGCATTTTTCTGACACGTAGAAGTATCTTCACACTTGCAAACTCACTTCTGGCACTGACCTCTGCTTTGCACTTTGTACCTGTATACCTTGAGAGGCAGGCTTTGTGCAAAGAACTGTTTTCTCTCAAAGAAGAATTTTTCCATTCAGGAAATAGGAAACGCTGTTGGGCAAATACATTGAAAAGAGCATACAGCCACAAAAAAGGGGCAGTTTTGACAGCATCACAACAAAGTAATTTTTGAACAGTACCAGACAATTCAGGACACAGTAGTACTTTAGAGAGTTTGGAAATAAATTTCACATGATTTACAGCACCACTTATTTATTAACCAC
>VYZQ01004521.1:28951-39723 GCA_013400655.1 Mystacornis crossleyi
CCACCGTGCTCCCCGACCTCGCTCCAGAGCACCGCTGCCAGCTCTGGCCGTCGCTGCAGCAAAAGGGAGAGTGCCTTACAGCCCCAGCAGCCGTCACTGCGGTCTGATTCCTATTACTTGTTACTGCCTTAGTTATTGTTGTTTTTTTTTGCTTTGCCTTGTTATACATATATATAATAAATATAAGTAAAGACCTGTTATTCCTATTTCTGATATATTTGCCTGAAAGCCCCTCATTTCCAAAATTATAATAGTTCGGGAAGAAGGGAGTTACATTTTTTCCATTCCGGGGTGGGAGGGGGACTCCTGCCTTCCTTAGCAGACACCTGTCCAAACCAGGACAATTGGTCACTTGGTTGCATGCTGGGAAAGCATCTTCTGACACTGCCTGGCAAAGATAAGCTGCAGAAACTGAACAGGCCCCAGCAGAGACTCCAGTACATGGAGTGGAATGCGAAGACAGGTGTAAGTCACAAAATACAGTCTCTGAAGATTGTAAGGTATTATCTGAAGGTTGTCAAAGCTTAAGTAACATTTCCAAAGACTAACAGCATCTTTGAGATGGAGTCAAGACTGAAATATAAACTATGGCTGAGAACTAGACACCTGACTTAAAATCACGCTTACTACTTCAGCTTAAGAGTGAGGCCTAAGAACAAGCACCAGCTGCCGTGGTTAAGCTTACAATACAGATTAACTAGCAATTCCCACATACTTTAACTAGAATGATTATTATTAACAGTGAATGTTAACTCATTGGGAATTTAAGCGTCTGTCAAGAAAGACTTCCCCAATTAGATGCAGGTCTTTGAAGCACTTCGCAACTTTACCCTCTGCTAAACTTGCAAAGCAGAAACCAAAACAGACTGTCATTTAATAAAAGCAGCCTCAGCAGAAGGAGTGAAAGGGAAAACCCAGGCTCTACCAAATGCCATGCTGCTCCACATCAACACAATGGAAGGGAATCCTGTTCCACTCTGAGTGCTATGAGCCACCTGGCCAGAAGCCATGCTTATGCACAGTTACTTGGCCTTGAGGGTTGAAAATAAAAGATGAACGGCCAAAATTTGAGGCCAGCAGACACAGCTGTCAGGCAGGGATCGGCAGACCTGAGGACTGTAGCATTACAAATGCTCCAACCCATGTTGGTTGGCAGTTTTGCACTATATCCTATTCTTTCCCTTAGTTATTTCCTTCCTCTCTTTGTCTGCCTACCATAACTCCTACTCGTGCTCTGCACTTCTCTCCCTACCTCTTCCCTTTTTTGTCTCTTTGGAGTCCAAGGTCTTTCTGTCAGGCCTCTTCCTATTCATACAGCATGGAAGTACTGAAAAATCAGAGTTCACAATTTTTGGTATGTTCAGCTTCCTGTCTCAGGATTTTATAAAAATCAAGTTTCTTGAAAGACAGTTGACAGACTCTGTTTCTAACACGGTCCTCGGTCACAACATACCAGTCACTATTAAAGCAAAGAGCTCACAAGTAATGCAGTGTGCTGATTTAGCTCCTAAAAATGTAGTTTGGCCACTGCAGAGATGTCTGATCTACAGCTCTCACTCACATAAACAGTTCCTAGCCACACAAATAAAGACTGTCATGATCCTTCCCCAAACTCCTGCAGGGAATAAAATTAACATGATAGCAGATTGGATGGAACAGCTCTAAGAAAAATCAGTAATAGTAGATGTAAAATCTAAAATTAAACTAAGTCTGTTTTTGATGCTTTCAGTACACATGGTACATTAAATTTGGCATAAGCCCAATGGAACATGAAGTACTTGTGGACAATGTCTGCCAAGAGCTAGAAATATAGTACTTAGTCTTTAAAGAACAAACAGAAAGCCTCAGTTCATTTCTACTTTATGCATCAGAAAAAAAATTAAATCAAGGTGATCTTTCTGAGGGAACATTTGTATTAAATCTAATTGGTGTGCTTTGTGCAATGCTGAATGGAACACATGCCCATTGGCAGAGAATCACTATTTGTCATTCTATAATCCCTTTCACTTGTAACAAAAGGTTACAAACAGATGTTAGATCTCTCCACATTCCAAAACACTGTGCTCTCCTGCTCTGCATCAGGCCTGTGCCTCATGTAAGCTCTCTACCTGATCCTCAGTCATGCTGACACTTCTAAACATCTGACACAGTGAAAGCAGAAGAAAAATGGGAAGCCTGAACTCAGGCAACTCACGCTGCACTATCATTTTTTTCACCCACCCTCACATTTGTTGGGACTTCATCAGTTTACATGCCTCAAAGCAGAGCAAGGTTTGATTAGTAACTGAATACTTATTTGCATTTCTGTAGCAGCCTCCAAACATTAACAAATTAAGCATCAACACACCTGTGAGTTCCTTGCCTTTCTTAAAATAAGGACAAAAAACAAGAGGCAAGCCTAACATCCATCCGGGGCTTTGGAGACAACATCCACCACCCCAGCACACAGGTTCCTCTCCCTGCCACCTTCCATATCCTGCACTCCTTCCTAGCTGAACAGGAGAGTGGAGCACAATTCCAGCTTTGTTACATTTCAGCGACAGCCCTGCCTTGGGAAACTGGAGCGGTAAGAGAAGAGGAAATAGGCAATGCTACACCAGCCCAAAGCGAGGCAAGAAACTTCTCATACCATCTCACTTCTACATGTCAGCCAAGGACTACCTGAATCTTTAAAGCTGTTATTTCTTCGTGATTGAGGTTTTGAAATATAAAGCAGCTAGATAAATCTGACTGATACTCCTCCTCATTAATAGCTGCAAAATAATAGCAGAATGTCTACAATACTTGCAATTGTGGACTCCAAGAGACTTAAAGACACCAGACACATGATTAATAACATGATAATGTTCACTTCTCCCTATGACTGGCCTCTCTTGGCTCTAAAGTAAGTGTTAACTCTTCCCTCGACTTTTGGATCAGGCTCCTCTCTCTGCTCCTGTTTAGACAGTGGCAACTTAAACGAGTCTCTCCTCAAAGCTGGAAAGTAAGAAGGGAAAGGCAGCAAAAATTTTTGTAACACTTCCTCTCTTGAGGCAGAGGTTCCTCTTGCTGTCTATGCATATCTCAGAAGAGTGATATATGAATGCTTATTTCAGTGAGGAAAAAATTAAATAGCCTATATATATCAGCATAGAAATTCCAAATTAGTTGTTGTACCTAAGTCACAAATGCATTATAAGCCCAACTTTCTAGTAGAGCACCCTGACCTTTCTCAGCCAGCAGTGAGAGGTACAAGAATCTACTCTATGTTCACACCTGCTCCTCAGAAACCCTCTGACAAAGCTAAAATACTGGCCACAGTACTGACTGTATAAATACGCACACGTGCAAGAAAAAAAAAAGGATAAAAATAAAAGCTATTTGTGCATTTACTTGCTTGCATGATCAAGTTGAGTTCCTCAATTTCAGCAGGTGGCTGACAGTCTCAGTACAGTAAAACATCACTTCTTTTGAAAAAGACAAGAGAAAAAAACCCATCAAGCTGTTACCCACAGCATGGCACACTCCAGCCCTCAGGAACAACCCTGAATCCAACAGGCAACAGTTCACGCTTCACCAAAAGGGAAAGCTTAACTGGAATGATAGCTCACAGCCACCAAATGCAGCACCTAATAAATACTAAAACAACTGATGTGGGCTACCAGCAGCATAGTAATTACCTTATTATTAAAAAAAAAAAAAAAAGAGAAAAAGAATAAAGATCCAGTATGATGGATCCACCTACCACAGGAATCAAGAGATGATGACTTGGCCATGAAAGTCATCTAAGCACAAAGGGGTGATCAACTGTCTTCAGACTAAAATGCATTACAGTGTAATTTGTCTAAAGCTTGGTCTGCTAATCCCAGGGTATGAAGTGCAGTTATAAATACATATGGTACATATATCTACTTATCTTATGTATGTACTATATTAAAACAATCTTTTAACTCTAAGAGGCACAAGGACAACAGGTTGGAGCAGGAAGCAGTCTTTATCTGAAGCGTCAGCACCACTATCACAAATTTGCCTCAACATTATCACATGAGAAAAAGAACAAATGAAACATTAAGTGTCTGCTCTTGGGCCTTCTGGTTCTCTGCATTACCTACCTGAAAAACTGTTAGACCTTTGCCCTGTTAAAAAGCAGTTTTTAACCAGCTGTCTCTAAGTGTCAGGCCATTTGAGCTGATTCTCTCCCAGCTCTTTATTGAAAGTACATTAAATAAATATCCCCACAACCAGCGGGTGCTGAAATTAGGTGTTACCATAATGACTTGTTTTACAGTTTGACTATTATCTTCTGCACTGTAACTATTCAACTGCACAGACAATGTGCTCATGCCACTTGTGGGCATCACACAGCTTTTTGTGGACTTCTGAAAGCAGCACCCTAAATCTGAAACCTAATTACCACGAAAGCTTGATCATGAAGGTGAAAATAGCAGCAAAATATTCACTGAATAGTCCATAACTCAAGCTTCTCAAATATTAAGTCAACTACTCTGCTTTCCTACACAGGAGGAACTCTCCAGTTTCTATCAAAAGATTTTGTAGCACGTTCCATTTTCTTTCCTAAATTCAAAAGACTGCGGTTGCCCAGCAAAAAGGAGTCGGAGCCAAATCCAAGGGGGAGCACATACCCTACCTCCAATATTATTAAGGGTTGAGGCCTTTACTCTCTTGCACTGCATTTCACTCTCTTTACCACTTTACTCTCTTGCACTGCAGCACAGACGTTCAAAGTCATCTTTGGCTAACCTTAAAATACAGCAGCAATCGAAACACAGCAACTCAAATATCTACCTGCATTGACTTTCTTCCACGTTGAACACTCCTCAGAGCATTTGAAGTGGCTCAGGAAAAAAGTAAACCAAGCCAAACAAAGAAAAAGAATGAGTGGGAAATGACAGAAATTACATTTTTAGAATATAGCAGTTTATCCCAAGAGGTGCATTAAAGAAGGAAAAGGAGCAACAAGTTCTTAGAAGAGAGTAAATTACTTATAGTAAGTCTCCATGTATGACGCATTGTGCATTTTTATCCCTAACCTCACACCAAATAAACAGTTCAGCTCCATGACCTGACATAAGAATCATTGCTTATGTTCCCCATTGAAACTTGTGTTAAACCACAATTAAGGCAATAATTATTCTTGTAAAAATACTGTATGGAACTACAACTGCTTCAGGTAAGTGGAAAGGATATCAAGGTAGCATGAGACAAAAACCTCAGTGTTTTTTTTTTTTTAATCTCAAGGGGAGCCTTGAGATTTCTTAGCAGAAATTCTTCAGGGACCATTTTTATCATTTAACACGAATAATTTGTCTTAGGACAAAGAAAATACATATGCAGTACTAAAGCTTGTATGATTTTAAAAATCTAGTCTTTACTGTTTAATACTGCTAGACTATTAAAAGCAGAAGGATCTGGGAGCAGAGACAGTGGGCACTTTGGGGCAGACCTGTAACTGTCGGAAAAGCATGATCTTGACCCAAGGAAAGGACTTACAAACATATGGAAGCCCAAGCCTAACTCTGTGACTAGTTAAACCTTGTCTTACAGCGTAAGCGGGCCACACGTGCAGGCTGCGCAGGCTGCGCAGGCACACGAGCTCCCGTTCCAAAAGCTCACAGTTCCACCCGGTGCCTCGCAAGCTGTTCCAGACAGGTATCACGATCAATTCCTGGGCAAAGCTGACCGGCTGGTTGAAATGTTTCAAGCTAGATCTAACCCAGAGATGCCAGTTTGACTGCCCTGACCCAAAGAACAATGAAGCCATTAGTGTTTTTGGCCCAGATCAAGCAGTTACCATCCGTGGGGATAAGCTGGCAGGGACAAGTTAAGTCAACAGCTGCAACTTTCCAGTTGCTCACTACGTGGTTCAGACAATTAAGCAGAAACACTGAAGAGACAAGCAGGACAGTGTGAGATGTACAAATCACATCACTAAGTTTGTTCTCACTATGCCCTCACAAATTCTTGCAGGCCTTGAGCTCCACCAGTGTCGATTCTTAACAGTCTTCTCAACAAAAACCAAACCAGTGCCCTCAAATTCAATCTCTATTCCCTACCTTGTCCATAAAATAAGGAAAATAGGTACCCCAGCTCAGAAAAGAGTATTTGTAAGCATTTGTAATGAAGCCCAAGACGTTATATAGTTACAGAAACATTACAAACTTGAAATACAAGCAGCTAAGTACACACAGACAAATGAATCAATTGGCAATAGAAGGAAAAAAACTATTGGTGGTGGTCTACTTAAAAGAAAATTCTGGCTAGACAAGGATTTGTGTTTTATTTACTTTTCTGGGTTTTGGTTGCTTTGGGGTTTTTTTTGTTTGCTGTTTTGTATCTTCAAGTCCTACCTCCAACAAACTATCCCCCAGAGAATCCTACCTGACTAACTACTCCAAACCCATAGCCTGAAAGTACCTACACAGTATTTTTTTATATATCCCATTCACTCAAAACCTCAATCAATCCACAAAATGTCATTATCTAGTAGCTATCCATATTATCAGCTACCCTTAATAACAACAAAAAGTACTCCAGAGATCATTTCTGGTTTGGGTCTTTTTAACTATAGCCTTTCAGTACCCTCCTTGCTGTTCACACATATACACACACCCTAACGTAGCCAGACCAGCACCTCCCTGCCCCAAATATCTCTGTACTACTAAAAAAACTCCTCACAAGGAATGCCTTTCTCCCTTCTAAAAACACATTTATGCAATTAACTTCTACAAACAGGGATGGCACAGAAAAACATCTGGCTGGCACAGCCGTCTAGCCAACATCAAGGCACATCAAGAGCGTTTTGAGCCAATGTTGACACATATCCCATGTCTGCTATAACATATACAGGTGAACAAGGAAAGTGAGTGTGAATTGAACAAATCCTCTTCCTGACAAGAATATAATCACCAGACCAGTGTAAGAGGTTTTGACCGCTCCTAATCTAAAAACTGCAATACAGCTTTAATTAGAAGAGTAAAATTACAGGATACTCCCAATCCTGAAACCACAGCCAGAAATTCACTGCAAGGTTTAGTCCGCTCTGCTCTCGAGTATGAGATTCAAGCCCAAAATTCAGCATTTACATAAGTACCATGGGTGGCATTCAAGTCACTGTGATTAAATTCAGCAGCATGGATTAAAACCAAGGTCAGCAGATTAACTTTTATTACCTGTTCATGCACTGAGCCGTGCTCCTGCATGGCAGGCTCCAGAGGATACCATCAATCCTTAACCAAACACTTCCACCCAGGCACTGCATTCAGTCTCAACCAAACAAGCTGCTGACTCGTTCACACTCAAGCCCAGTTCACACTTGAGCCCACGTCCCCAAATGCCACCTCACAGCATTTACACCTCACACGCCAGCCAGGAGACATTGCTGGAGCAGGACTGGTATTGATGAGCACCTACCTCCAGCACAGGGTGCCAGCAGAGGACAATAGCTTTTCCCTGCGAAGCCTGTAGTTTCCAGTCAACTATTTCACAATAACTCATCACTACAGGGTTATTCCAGAAAGGTCACTTTGAGCACCTAGGAATATTTGGTGCGCCAAATCACATCACATGTGTCAGCAAAAGAAGTCCATGGCACAGGGCTCACCTAGGCAGCCCATAAGCTGTGTACTCACTCGTGCAAAGCACCCAAGAACCTCTGCCTACCTGAAGAAAGTTTCTTTTCAAACCAGTATAAATACAGGATACTTCTAAAAGAATATACTCATACTGCAAGGCTGTAATTTTTCTGCTAATCAAGTTATTGTCAAAGAGTTTTTACTGCTTTTAGCAGAAGGCAGAAACAAGGTAGAGCTTGCTTTTCTTTAAGTTTTAGGAGGATTCTAGCAGAACAAAGAGCTTCCATTCTTTTTTAACTTGAAAGGCAGGCTTTTGAATACATACATTCAAACATTTTACACAAGAAACACAATCACTTGTAACTATTAATTGCCACATCCATTACAAAACATTAAGGCCATACAGAATGTGCCATGATGCTACCTTATTGCCCCAGCCCACCTCCAAGCACCCAGTGGAGAGCCTACAGCAGCACAGGGACAGAGAAATCCATCCCACGAGCTGCCCACCACCTCCTGAGAGGCACAGAGCCACTTAGATTTTGCCCAACTGACATGATTTTTCACAACTAAATTGATATTTTATCTTATTCCCCATGAATCTTTTCACCCATGTAGACTAACTGGGCCTGACTGGAGATGCAACAATAATTTCAGTCGGACTGGGGAACTACAGTAGGAGTATGACACTTCCTGCTGCATCCTGCTAACCGGTAGATTGAAAGGAAACAGAAAAAAGATCAGATGGAAACATGGTTACTTTTTTTCCACTGAAACTCAGCAGCATTCAGTGGCGCTCGACCTACCTCCTATCCCATGTCTTCGCTGTCACTTCCTCTGACAGTTTGTCAGCACGCTTGTGAATCTGGAGATTAAGGAATGAATGTCTAGAAAGCAAAAGACCGGACTTTTTCATCCTGATGTCCCGTCAAAACTTCTTTTACAATCTAACCAGCAAGGCGCACAGTGACCAGCCAGCAACAAGTACCTCCAATTACTGGCATCCAGCAGGAATTGCTAATCAACTGTGTAACTTAGCTCACAAGTATGCACTTAAAGGTGACTGATTTCACTGGTGACTGAAACACCCTCTTTCTTCCTTTTTTTAGCTCAGGGCATGGATTAACATCTACAAACAGCTTTGGGTTTTCTGCTTTCCTGTATTCCTGTCTGAAAAGACATTTTAGATCAAAAAATACTTGTAATTAACTCCTTACAAATGAATAAGAGTTTTAAATACCACTGGCTCCAAGTACATGATCCTCTATTTTGTACCTACAAACACAGACACTAGCTATAAATGCTGAAGTGAAAGGATCCTGTTTGCCATGCCTGGTTTCTTAGTAGAAACCAATATTGCTACAAAAATAAAAAATGGTTGTAGCAGAGGTAGTATATTAAGTTCTGTTTTAACTGAAATACTAGTAGTTACTCAAAATGCAAATATCCAAGATGAACACTAGCATGGTGAGCTGCTGTGTTGAGAAATACATTCCAGAGTTTGGTAAGAACGGAAACATTCATGAGGCACACGTTACATGACTTTACTCAGCGTAACAGTAGGTGCTCCTACATGTTTAATTCATTTGAAATAGGAGATGTTGAAGCTTAAGGTACTCAGTAGCAACCTATATACAACCCAAATGCATTCCTAAAGCTTCCTGCCAGGCCATTCACACGACTTCAAAGAGTTAGGACACTTACCTTGCACAGCACTAACAGAATCTAATTTTCCCACTACCAGTGCTCAATTTTCAACAAACCGTGCTTTTTCTTGGGGGGGGAAGGACAGTGGTGGAGAGGAACGGGGGAAGTGTCCCGGGCAGACATCTGAACTTTGGCTCTACATTACTCACTTCAAAATTGTCGGCCTAAAACATTACAAAGCCACACAGACCACACAACACATGCAAACGAAGATCTGGGCAGCCTGTTCATCTCCACTAACCTACAGGCGCCTTCTGGAACAAAAAGCAACTGAAGATGTATCATCAACAGGTCATCCGGCTGCTTCTTTGTGGGAAAAAAAATTCGAAACGCTGCTGAACAGAAACCGGAAACAGCCTTTTTTTTCCCCCCGGGTCTCTCCCCACCCCCCATACGCGTTCAAAATGAAAAAAAAAAAAAAAACCCAAACAAACTATCGTCCTTCACATGCAGAAGGCGCCAGCTTCTAGCTAGCTGAAAGGCTTTGTAATTTTCCCTGCCAAGTAGTGTTTTTTCAAGGCAGAGGAGTCCCAGAAAAAAAAAAAAGGGCGGCCTTTAAGGCCAGAAACACCAGCGTTGCAGCCAGACTGCTTTTTGCTCGCATGTATTCCAGAAGCTGCATTTTGCAGAGGTGAAGTGGCTGCAGTTTTTGAGGTGGCAGTTAAAACAAAAACAAAGGGGGTGGGGGGAGATAAGAAAAATGCTTCTGGTATAAAAACGTAACTGCTTTAAAATATACCCTTTATGAGCCTAAAATTATTCGGCTGAAAACACAACTGCTCCTTCTCTCCCCTGCCTTTTGAATATCTTCTCTACAGCTGTTGCAGGCAGAAATGTCTCCCTCGTACTAGATCCTCCTGAAAATGCATTATTTAACTAGGTGGAAAACAAGACTGAAAAGAAAAACCGGACACAAGTTGCGCTGGACGGCGGGCTGCTCACAAAAGAGCCAGGGCTGAGGAGATGGGAGAGAAACGCTGCAATTCCCCCAAGAAGCTTAAAATTAAAGACACAACTTACCCACCGCCCATCTGGATTTTTCCAGAGTAAAACAACATCAAATTTGGAAGAGCAAGGGATTGAAAAAAAAAAAATCCAAAGGAAAAGAAGCAAGCTTTCCCACCAAGATCTTTCAGGTTAACAACAGCCAAACAAAATCCCCCTTTGTTTTGTTGTCACCCGCCTGCGTGCTGCTCCCATTCCGCGCTCCGGCACGGGAGGCTGCGATCAATGGACTTCGCGGGGGAGGCGGGGGGAGAACTCGTTCTTACCCCCCAAAAATATATATACCGCCACCAAGAAAAATCCACCCCCCGAATTCAGCAGAACACTGGTGTTCAAGTATTGAGCGACTTTTTTTTTTTCCCCAATCTTTGTTGTTTTTTTAAAGTGATGTTTTTCCCGAGGGCAGACGGCTCGGCAGCCGCTCCATGACAAAGAGCTTCCCCAGCACATCCAGCCCCAGAGCGGGGCCAACTCCGGGTGGGTGGGTGG
>VYZQ01004523.1:0-16926 GCA_013400655.1 Mystacornis crossleyi
CTCTGAAACTGCTCTAATATTTTTTAATTCTTTTGATAATCCTCTTTGACCTTTCCTTTATAGCAACAACATGCCATGGACGCTCTTCTCCTGGCAAACCCCTGTGCCCTGGCAGTGCTGTTCTCAGCACAGGGTGAGCTGGCATTTCCACTCACACACTGCCACCCCTCCAGGTGACAGCCTCATGTCCCAGCCTGCCAGGACAGCACATCAGCTCTCCGTTTCAGGTATTTGTGGCAAAAGGCAGCATTATGGGTATAAAATTCCAGCCACCCACATGCTAATGACACGTGTGCATCTGATTCCACGTATTTTGACTTTTAGATATGTCGGGGAATTGAAATAAACATTTCTGTCAAGTAGCAGTGCTACAAAAAAACTTTTCAGGTAACAATATCATTGATTTCAATTATCTAGAACCACAGAAATGCCCTCTGTTAATACTGTAACACTTAAGTAGACATATCACACTTTCCTTTTATGGCCATTATAAAATTTATTTGGCAAAAAAATGGGGGCAACTGGTAAAATGGCAGCATTTTATGTGCAAAAGCACGCTAGTGCAGGAGAAGCTATTTATCATCATGCATTTATTGTGTGCAATTACATTTGCTTATCTATCATCAAACAAGGGTTAGGTGACACTAACTTTACATTTCTCTGAGGACAGAGTATTTCATGACATGTTCTGTCACCCAGGCTCATCATGTCAGCAGTTCTGAGCAATGCTTCGAGTGGTTCCAGTGACAGCTGGGCTCACACCCAGAGGTGTATCTACTCCTGGCCAGCTATCCCGGGACACGGGAGAAATGTTCATTAGGGAGCACAAACGAGCGAAACTAAACGAGCCGAGTTTCCGGTGGCAGAGTTGGGAGCAGAAAGATCACAAATATTATTTGCAATACACCTCACGTTGTGTTTGTGTTACACAAACTTGGCTGTGCTTTATGCCAAACGCCCAGGCAAGGCTATCTGGGACTGCAGAACATTCTGAACCCACCCTGCTAAACCACGGGTTAGCGAGCCCTCAGAGTAAGAGTTTTTATAGCCCATCACATGAAAGGGAAATATAGCACGGGGGTGGGGGGAAAATGAGATACTGGATCTTGAGAATGATAATTAGGTACACTCAGCTGTCCCACGCCAAATGTCTGGGGGAAACCTTACAGGCATGCGAGTGACCGAAATGCAAGTTAAATGTTCTATTATTATTCTAAGTAATATAATTAAGCATTAACACTGTAAAATGTTGAAATATTTTAAATGCCTTTAAACTGCTGAAAACAAATTTTCCTAGTCATTAACTGCTGAACGTTAGATTTTTTTTTCATTCATTAAGATTATTTAATGCTTGTGAAATTATTTAAATATCATTTAATTACTTGAAATTCAAAATCCTCACCAGTTTCAATCATCCTTTTTAGAGAAACCTTCTTCAACTGCCAACACACCAAATATTTACCAGCCATGAATGTCTATATGTAGTGAATGAAATGCATAAATGTATGCACTAGGAAGCAGCGTTCCTTTCCCAGTCTCTGGGTTTTGGTACAAAGAGATGTGGCAGGATTCACTAGAGAAGAATCTCAGAAGCAAAGCTGAAAGTAAAGAGCCTAAAAAAAGCTTCTTCCACAGAAGTGCAGGGAAAAGACAAAACCATCAGCATTTTTTAAACAAAGGAGAAGCTGTCGACGTTACCAGAATTTCACACCACAGATCCTACACAGAAGTTGCTCTTTTCCTTCAAGCCGAAATACCAAGTTTCTGGATCAGTACTGCAGATCCACAACTTTCAGATGCAATTCCAAGCTATAATATAATGCAAGATGCCTGCAGACACTAACTCAGAACCAGGCAGTGCCATTAAAATATCGTAGTGATTTGCAAACCAGCAAGGTTTTATGAACCACTTCAGATCACCTCCAATATTTTTAAAGCACTATGTGTATATTTATACAACAAAAGGAAAATGAAATCAGCATGACACCAGCATTAGTCTCTCTGATGTCTGCAGCACACTTATGTCAAGATTTCTGCCATAATACACCTTAAAACTTTCTGACAATTTGCAGACTTTCTGAACATTTTGGAAGCGTTTAGAAGCACTTATGGTGTTGGCAGTTACTTTTCTCATTTCGGAAGGAGGCATCACACCTAATTCTTAGAATTACATATACATTTTGCAGTATTTTCCCTGGTCTGCCAGTACAAATAAAGGCCTGTGCTTGCTGCCATCCCAACATTACTGAGCCAACCCCTTGTCCCAAGATCTGAAATTAATACAGTCCACATGTTGCACAGACACAAAGTGAAGTCCCCAAACTTGTGTTTAAAATACTTGTTGCCACACCTTACAGGGGTTTATATTCAGATTTCTGGCTACATTCGTGAGCATGAGAACCACGTGAGAGCTTCCCAGTCAGCCTTCAGTCCAGGACTCCTTCCCTATGCTCATGAGGGCAAAATATGCATTTCTGCTTTTTTTGTTAAATCAGATGTCATTAAAGAAATCCAAGGGTAAATGGAATTATATATATATATATATNTTTATATGTATATATAAAACACAGAACTTCTTGCAAATGTCCATTGAAGAAAACAAGTGGTGGCTTCTGCTACATAAAAAATAAGGCCTCCATTAGGAAAGGCTGGTGACAGTAACTGCCCAAGTGACAACAAAAGGCATGATAAGAGATTTTATTACAAACTCTGCCACCCATCACTACTGATTTTTTCACTAGATCGTGTTTTACAGTGTGTAGAATGTCTCTGAGAATCCTCTAATTACCATCACCATTATTCTCTTAGTAGGTACTGAAATAGAATATTGTTACACACCATTAAAGTCCCTTTCAGCAGACCAGTTAGATCAGTTTTAAAATAGGTATATTCAAGGTGTACTGTAAAATGCAGCAATGATTAAGTGTGAAATAGTCGCTCAAGAGCTGAGTCTTTTCTTAAAACAACCTTGGTTTACAAATCCTGTCATTTTTCACTACAGATATGAGTTGTCATTCAGGGGGAGCTGTCATTGTGGTGACACACTGCAACATGAGCTCCAGGGTAATAGTGCTGATTAGGAAACAAAATATTCATGTCCCATTTGGATGAATGGAAAAATTGTAAGACAAATTTGTGCTTGGTTAACTTAATAATGTACCTTGTCTTCTGATGTGCTCCTGTGGGAAGTGGGAACCCAAAAGTGTGCATCACATGGACTGATTTAATGCCTTTTCACATGGAACTCACTGTTCTTTCACGGTAATCATTTAAAAGGTTCACTGCAAGCCCAAACATCCAGTTTCTGGAAACGAGAGAGGGCAGTGGATCAAGAGAAACGGTGCTGCAGCTAAATATCAAAACGTACAGATGTCAATTAAAAAGAGTAAAAATTCCAAATAGACCAACAGAGGCATGTAAGTAACTTGGGAGCCCTTTTGCATTCAGTTTTCTGGAGGTTCCAAAACACTGGGCAAAACCAACACTTTTATGGAGAGCAAATTCTATGCAAATCTGCCATTGGTACCAGTTTCTTTTCCATAAATGCAGTGTACTGAACCTTGAGCAAAAACAAACTTAACAAAAATTGGACACCTGACTTTGCCTGCCAAGCTAACAATCTCTGTGTAAGAGTCCCTTTTCTGGAGAACTCCTGAGAAACAGAAAGAAGGAGGAAAGCAGCTTACCCTGCTATGCTAAACGCTACCAGCAAGGGATAATTCTCTCTCTCCTTTCTCATTCACAATGGTGCTCTTGGAAACAGATTTATTTTGTACTTACAGTGTCTAATAACAGCTGTTCTGCATTTATTGTCCCACTATCCTGACACAGTAATGTTATCCTGCTTAACTCTGCGACTCTTGCTGACAGAAAAATGCCCCCACCATGACATTCTCTAATCCTGCACCGAACTGGCCCTGACCCGGGGCTGCACGGCTCTTACCAGTGCTCACTGCACTGGCTGAACTCCCCCGGAGCTGAGGGATTCAAGCCCCCACAGTGTGACTGCTAACAACCCCAGAAGGCCCATCCAACAGGAAATGCCCGGTTTCAATGCCCAGATTGGCACACACTTTGCTCCCAGAGATGAGGGTTTAAAGTAGCCTCCAAGCAGCATTGCTCTGTTGTTTTATTCCTCACATTAGTGATGTTTTCCAGACACTCCCAGGGATGCCTTCTCCAGCCACCCAGAAACAGAGATCAGGCAGGAGTCAGGGAATAAAGGCAGGGATTTATTTGACGCGTCTTCAAGGTCCCACCCTGGGGAGCCAGAGGCCACTTCCAAAATGGACCCCGAGATGGACAACGAGTCACGAGTTCTTCACACTTTTATAGGTTTGGTCCATTTGCATCTCAGCATAAATTCACCAATTAAAACTTTAGCTCTCTTCCATTTCTCCACCTCTCTCCTGGTCCTGGTTTCCATCTTTAGGCCTCGGACAGCCCGAGTGTCCTTGACCAGCAAGCTCAGAGAAGCTTTGTTGTGTCTGTCTGGCCTCAGAGAGCAGCTCACGAGCTGTAAGGAACTTCAGAGTTACACACTGGGCAATATAGGATTTGAAAAGTACAGAAGTTAAAACCTGAGGCATTACCAGAGCCCATTTCAGTACAATGTGACATTGTCTATAAACCCAACATTACTCAGTCCCATTCCCACAGAACTGCCCTCACCTTCTGCTCCTATCTCTGCTGATCTTCTGTGGCTCTCTTAGAGTTTCTGCTGCACCCATCACCTGGCTCCTCATACAGACCCCAAAGGGTGGCCAGGGACATGATTTTCTTAAGGCAATTCCTCAGTGTTATCAAACTCCACAAACTTCACCATTCTCCCAAGTGGATTTGACTGGGGAGGGGGTGTGGAAATGGGGAGAGATACTGAAAGAATAATGGGCTTGTCCACAATTCCTATTTCCTTCTAAGATCAAAGAAGACTCTTTTTATAAAACTTTTTCAGTGGCTGGTCCTTTTCAAAGACAGATGCTACACACAGCTAGAAATGTTCATTTGTTTGTAGCAAAATATTGTTGAGCATAAAAATTTAGACATTTCTAGCAGGCATTTCTTCTTCTCCCTGAATACCCCTTAAGACAGAGTTTAAAAAGTCAAACTCTTACTGTATACGTGACTTACCATGGAAAGTTCTTTAAGGCTCTCATGAATTTCCCTTTTTATGTCCAAATCATCATGTGTTTGTAACCTGGTACAGTCAACTGGCTTAGAGTTTAACTTAAGAGGAAAAAAAAAGGGGGGAGGAACGTGGGACAGTGGTGCTAAAAAAGGATATTTAGAAAACAGAGTAAATATTAATCACAATAGTTTAGTTGATCTTTTCTTACAGGTGAGCATTAAACTGAAAAAAAAGCTGAAAAGCTTCCCTCAGCCATATCTTTCTATGATCTGCAGTTGTTATGTCACAAAATGTGGTACTTGAAAGAAATTTTACTTGTATTAAAAATTAAAAGCTTATGTCTCTCTTATTTAAGCAAACACCCCCACGGTTCAGCAGGCATTTGTATTTGTTCAGCAGGCATTTGTAAAAATATTTGTTTATTCGGTCTTGTTACCTATTCTGTAAGTTTTTATAACCTTCTGAAACATGAAGTAGCACACTCTGCAACAGCTTTTCTAGTTTTCTCTGCAAGTCCTTCCCAAACAGTAGCTTGGTCTCTTTAAACACTTGTCCAACATTCTCTGCATGCACTGACACCACAGAATGTCTTCCAACAATAAAGAAAAATAACAGCACGGTATTTATTTTACTTTCATCTCCCCTGAGCTGTAAGTCATATTTGCAAGATAGTGATCACTTCATGAGCAATTAACCCATCATGTGCTTAAGACGGATAGAAGTTGTTTAGTCTGCATTTTTTATTGCCAAAACAGAAAGGGTGGGTTTCTTTTTGCAATTTCATGCTGATTACTTTTCGTATTAATATGAAAATTTTAACCAGTGGGACTACCCTGAATATTCCTAAAGACATCAGCCACAGAGGAATATGTCAGCCTTTTCTTTCAGTAACAAAATGAAATAAAGCAAGGAAACAAGCAGGAATGAGCATGTCATAAATATTTTTCAGAGGAGACACTCTTCATACATTATTTCTCTCCTCACACAAATTGACTGATAGGCATGAAGTGGGCGAGCAGTGGGATGCCTCCTCTGATTCCTCGTCTATTTTCTGGGATTATTTGGCTCTTACAGGAACAGCTGAAATGAACAGAGAGGATTTTCTGTTTGCTTCCCAAACGAAAGCTTGTCTGTCCCCGAGCTTTCTCCACGACAGGGTGCAGTCAGGCTCCAGCTTGGGCAGAGCCCTCTGCCCAGGAACAGCCCTGGCAGTCAGGCACAGCAGCACAACCCAGGGCTCTATCTCACCTAAATCATCATGTGAATTTGGGATAGATATAATCCAGCCATAAAAGGCCATATTTGAAAATGGACCATTTGGAGGAGTTCCTTATCTACCCGTAAAACAGCAGATAGAAGCCCAAGAGACCATTTAAAACAACAGGGGCATGTAAATTGGAAACACCTCGACACTGGGAAAATCCACAATTCATTTTTCAAACAATCATACCAACCTAAACCCAGAGTTTTTGAAAAAGAACTATGTTTCAGGGTCACGTAAAACTTTGGAACTTGTTTTTTTTTTACATTTATCGTAGTCATGGCTCCAACTGAAATTAAAGAGCACAAGCTAATTCTGCTCAGAAGGAAATATATTCAGCTCAATCCCTGTTGAAGCACTACTGCCTTCTTCATGCTGACTTCTATTTAAACATGGAGAAATCACTCTCTCAAAAGAAAGAAAAGTGAATTTGAAACTACTTGGGATCAGCAGGATCAAAAAACAGCCACTACTTCTTAAGAAGAATTGGTCAGAGGAGAACTGAATCAAGGGTAAAGCAGCAGGGGTAAGACCTAGGTGAAAAATAAGAATACTGATCAAATTCGTAGCATTGCTTAAGTCACTGGCTCAGACACTTCAGGCAAGGAAGAGATTTGGGAGGTAGATTGTCAACCAATATTACCTCAGACAGCTCCAGTGCAGCTGACTTAGCCAGGTTTACAGAAGCTTTTGATCTCAGAGAATGAGGGATTTTCAGAAATCCTCTAAGTTTCAAAAGCGTGAGGGAAGTGCCACAGTTCAGGATGACAGGGAGCTCTGAGATGGAACAGAAACCGTTCTCGGTACAGGGAGAGGTACAAACACACACAAACCAACAGGACATCACAAAAATTCCAGGTACAAACACACACCAACCAACAGGACATCACAAAAATTCCAGGTACAAACACACACCAACCAACAGGACATCACAAAAATTCCAGGTACAAACACACACAAACCAACCCGGACATCACAAAAATTCCAGGTACAAACACACACAAACCAACAGGACATCACAAAAATCCCAACTGCCAAAAGAAGCTATTAACCATCAAATTCAAACCAGAGGGTCTCATTCAGCTTCCCAGTTCTCAGGTACCAATTATTGTCCATTCACCCTCCAGGCTGCCCCTTCACGTGAAGGCTTTGTAAACCTGCAAGCCTGAAACCCCCAAGGAGTTTCTATTTGCTGCTGCTCAACCCCTCTTCAAATCTTTCTGGAAGACAGTATTTAAAAAAAGAAGTCATCATTATTTCATAAGGAAATCAAACTAACGTGCAATCCTTGTTCTCACACAGCCTTTCTTCTCTCCACTCTCTCAGAAAACTTTTGAATCTGAGAAGCCAGTCAGACCAGTGTTGTAAGGATTAGTTCTAAAAAGAGAGCAACATAAACTCAGAAATGAAAAAAAAAACACTCATTTCCACTGTCCTTGAGAAGAAGAACAGAGAACTACAGAACTATTTTTGCTCATGAAGCCTAAAAAAAAGGAAAAAGTTAAAAAAAAAGAGGATCAAATCATTTAAAAATCAAATAGATATTTTTATATAGCAAAATATACTGAAATAGTCTCAAACAGGAACAAAGATGTTCATCTCTTCTTCACTCCTGTAGGTTTAAAATCCATGTCTTATTCTGACAATTCATATTGACTTCTGGCACAAAGGACACGAATCAACTGATAAAACAGTCTTGGTGAAAAGAAATTAGTATTTCAAATAAAAATTAACAAACATATCATGTCAAAGCTTTTTTCAAAGATTATGAAATGACAGGCTATTTACTAAAGTTGTCATTTTTTTCTTTCCTGAATTCTTCATTCCAAATCTTCCATTTTGGTTACTTTGATGTATTTTACATCCACAACAAGCAGTTTGAATACAAGACGAGAACATAAAAGGTGAAGGATGTTCCTAATATATCAATTAAAAAAACCCTGACCTGAAAGTTCTTTTTTGTAAAGTTGCAAATCCCAAGGAAAGCCTGGATAAACTCTCCTTCCTCCCTAGACAAGTTTACTACCATAAACTATTAGTGCATTTATCTGCTATTTTGTCACACATCTTTTTTTCCTCACATTTTTCTACAAAATCAGGGTAAAACATAAATACTCCACCAGAGGGTCTGAGCCTTTAAATAATATTCTGTGTCGCAGCTACATTTGAAGATTGCTTTTATTCACTGTAAACATAATTTCCGGTAGTACTTAAAACATTAATCCTAATCAACAAGACTTAAGGGCACCTGCCAGTTCAGATTTCTGAGCAGCATTTTCGCTGACAGCAGTTGTACACTACGTAAAAGTCAGTTTAATGCGTATATAGTGAAGAATAATTTGTAAGAAAGTCACTGAACTCCTGCTCTATTGGAGACCCAGCCAAGGCATTAATTAGAGGTATTAGAGGTATCAATTTAGTACGATCCCAGTCCAGGCTCTACTGAGAGTTTGGTGAATATCAGGTTTTCTGTGCCCAGCTGCTGACAGCAGTCACGGCCTCCCCACTCCTCCAGAGACGAGCTCTCAGGGTTCACACCGCACAAAAGCAGCACCTCGTGCACGGCGTTACCTCCCAGCAGGGGGAAAGGCGAAAGCTGGAAGGGTAGCGCCGAGAAAGAAATGAGAAATAAATGTGGTGTTGGCTGCTACTGGTGCAGACCTGTGCTCCCCCTTTATGGTGGAAGGGAGGTTAAGGGAGGCCAAGGGTACCAACCCAGCCCTGCTCGTGCCCTCCTTTCAAGGAATTGCCAGCCCTGGAAGCCGTGGGTGGACATTCCACAGACACTGGGACGTGGAGATTTGGCACAACTTTGGGACAGATCTGATCAGGAAATAATTTTGCTCAGAGAACTTGTTCTCCAGCCTCTAACCCCCATATCTGCACGACAGACTAAGCAGCACGTGGGAAGTTCAAGGCAGCATTTTTCAAGATGGTTTTGCTCTGCTCCTAATGCTCCCTCCCCATCAGCTGTGCCAGTACAAACAAATGAGGGTGTGCTAAAGCAAGGCCAGGTCTGGAATGACAGAGACAAACGAGACAGAAGCATCAGGAATGTGGGGCTGTCACGGCCCAGAACCCCACTGACGTTCTCACTGTAACAGACACAAAGCGCATTTTTTAGTTAAAAGTCTGGAATCAGACAGACAAGGCAATGGTTACATACAATATGCAGCTAAAGGATTACTGAAGAATGTTAATTAAAACATTTAACCCCATTTATTACTCATGCACTATCCATAATTCATAGGTCTTTGAGAACTCAGACTAATTTTACCATAATGATCTTCTTAAAGATGGCTGATAACTGGGGGCTGAAGACACACGATGAAAAACAAAATACCAAGGAACTCAGATTTTTAGATACTGAGCTAATTTCACAGAAAAGAAAGCTTGCATTTTTAGCAGGAAGCCATCAAAATTCAAAATAGAAGCCAGCTTGAAATAAATGATGTCTTATTTTAGTAAGCAAATTTTGTTTAATTGCTCTTCAGAAAGGAATTCAGCTTGTAATGGAAGATAAAGTTTTCAGTGAGCAGTGCATAATAAAAAGCACAGCACAAACATAGCACAATAAAAACCATTCCCACCATGCCTATACCCAATCCAGAGCATTGTGATGCAAAGATATCAGTCATCCAGAAATCAGGGCAATGTTTTGACATGAGATCTGAACCGAATGCTTCTCTGAAGGACATTCAAATCCTTCTATAATACTTAAACCCAATTCACCACACTGCTATTCCCATTCCGGGCCTCTACACTGAAATCAAACAGCTATTTTAATTATTGCAACATAAACAAGTGTTTCGGAGAGCTGGGGCCCTTTGGAGTGGTATTGTGCCCGAGTTAACGAATTCAGCCCGTGGAACTCAATCCTCTCAGCTCTCTAGATTGCCACAAAGAGCAAAACCAGAGATTTTCGGGCCTTCTTATGGGAAAACTCTGCCTGGCTGCCATCCTTCCCCAGCTCTCTCCCTGCTAAGAACAATTGATCTGTCAGAGCTTCAAGATGAGCTGATTAAACAATCCCAGGACTGCAAGGATTACATCCCAGTATCTCCAGTCCACTCCCTTTCTATCCCCACTTTCACATGAGCTATTTAACATTTTCTCTGCTTTTGTTTGTTTGTTCTGAAGTTTGTTTTTTCTCATTAGAGACATCTGCGTTCCTAGGGAACTGTGCACCTGATTTACATATTTGTTAAATCCAGAAGTATAAACGGTTTTGAGCATTAGTACCCTGACAGAATGTCACGATGTAAATAATGCAAGAGTCTCACAATGATTTCAACACATCTCTCTCAGGCTGATTGGTACAAGTGCTCTGTGTTGTGGCATTAATAAGAAAATTATTTTCATGCAAGCCAAAAAGAAACAGTTACAAAACAAAAGTCTTCATTTAGAATTCCGTCCAACTTCTCACAGAGAAAAGAATTAAATGAGTGAGGGGAAAACATATTAAAGGTCAAGAGAAAAATTTAAAGACATTGAGTTAGAATTTCCATTCCTTGTGAACACTGCTCTGCTGCTGCCAGGTTTGCAGAGAAGCCTCTGGAGAGCAGAGCAATCAAACCCCCAGAAATGCCACTGAGGGCATTTGGAGAGCTGAGAGCTGGATCCATCCAAGCCTTCAGAGCCCAAATGAGCTTCAGCTATTGCAGTCTCTCTTCTGCTGTCAGCCACAGAGAAACCAGGCAGCATCCTCATACTGAGGGACAGTACCACTCAGTTTTAAAGAGAGCTGTCTGTGGCATCAACTGACCCGATGACTTCTCCTGTTTAATTCTGTTCCTGAAATGTTTTTGTTTTGTGGAAGTCAAATCTCATCTTGATTTCCACGGGTCAAAAAATGCCTTTGGGCTTCAGAGATTGTTTCTTAATGGAAAGAAAAATAGTTTTCCCTTCTTTTTGTGTCTTTCCTGCTGCTCTCCTTTGAATACAGGGAGAGCTCTACTAAAGCCCAGCACCACCAAATATTTATTTGCAGGTAAATTAAGCTATTAAGAAAATTCCATTCATATCAAGAAGATAGATGAGCGACTTCAGTTTACTCTCAGCCATGTCTACTTTAGGAGATGCATCATCAAATATCTCACAGGATAAAGGGCAAAAACTCACCTACCTTTTCCCCAAAACTGAAGATTTCAGCCCTAGAATGTTCATGGGTGAGAAGGGAACCATGCACGTGGTTGTAATTCTGCAAAAACAACACTACTGGACATTCAGAGGTTGAAATTGCACAACTCACAGCACCAGCGTCCCTGTTTTGAAAACCTCCTCCCATCTTACTTATCCTCACCCCTTAAGAAGGGAGAATTAAATAAAGTTGACTCTGTATCCTCTTACAAAATGACAAGCATACTTGTTTTTTCATAAAGCAATAATAATAACTTTATATAGTTACTATGAATATAAATAAGCACATAATTGTTATTGCTAAATATAGAATGACAAAAAAAATCTTTATTTTATATATTTATTCCCCCTGCAAAAACATAGATATTTAAAAATCAGATACGTGTATGAACATATTGAAAATATCTTTATGTCATAAACACAGTAATACAATTCTGGCTATGAATATTAACACCTCAGATCCAGGGTTTTAAATCATGTGCACAGTGTGTACACAGTGAAAAACAGAATATTGTTGCTCAGAAGATTGATCAAAAATAGAAGCCAACTTGGAAAAACAACCATAATAACAGATATGCCTTAGAAGGTATTTTTCCTCCAGAATCTTTAAATCAAGCTAAAAATGAAAAATGAAGTCAAATACAAATAAATCAAGTTCAATCTGAAATATGACAGATGAAACAACCGAAAAATACCCAGATGTGGTATTTGTTCTGCTGCTAGAGTAGGAAACTGTCGAGCCTTTGCTTAGAAGACCTTTACCCCTGTCCCCTTCGAACAGCATTGAAGCTTTTTCCTTTTCCTTTTGAATAAGCTCAAGGGCATCCTGGCAATCAGAGTACTCGGGAATTTGTGCAAACAGGAAGATTTCCGTGCCAGAGGCAGGCAGGTCAGCACGGCGCTCTGGGACACACGGAGCTCATGGCTGGAGCTGGAGAAGCCAAGGGTGGAGCACAGAGTTGAGCCTTGGATTTACCTTCCAGGATGACTCCCTCGGGCTGCTGGGGGAGAGGGGACTGTGGCCCCAGCAGAAATTTCCTGGTTTAAACGAGCTCCAGGCAGCTAAAGGAAACAGCAGAAGTCCAGGACAAACAAAGGAAAACCTTTGCCTTAGAAAAGTCTTGAGAAAAGGCTCAATGGGGTTCAAAGGACTGAGTACAGCAAGGTCCTCTCATTAGGAAATCACACGATCTGCAGCCAAATTGTATTTATAAGTAAAAGTGAGATAAGGTGTTATTGTTATCCCAACATCCATCTCCTCCCTGGTACTGCAGAGCAAGGCTATTAAATTTTCCAGACTTTCATTACTTTACCTCCAAAATTACTGAGTATGTCAAAGCTCCCATGCCAAGGATAATTAATTTCTCACGTCTGATCTAATTGCAACTAAGGATGTTTGGAATGGGGTTAATTATACACAGAAACCATTCTCTTCTGCTTCCAAACTCGTGATTTGCCCAGACAGAAAATCTAAATTTCAAATTATCAAACATAACCTGGATATTTACAAAGTTGAAAGAAATAGCCAATTTGTGGTGACCAGTCTCCATCATTTTGTTTTTCGGGGGGAAAAAAGAAAAAAGACAAACAAATCCACAAAAAACACCACTTAAATATTATTTACGCTGCTTGACACACACAGGAAGAACAGCCCACAGCTGAAGCAAGTCAGGCCCTTTGGATGCAGTTTGCTTGCTAAAACTGGTTTGCCATGATGTGCATATAATGAATAATTTCCAGGATGAGAATTTGTCATCTCTAAGAAGACACTTGCCTTTGTGTTCCTATTTAATTTACAACGTCTCTGCTCCTGTAAACACATGCATCCAATGTTTCCTCTCTTTTCCTCCTCTCTGCTTTAGCATTTCTTGCCTTGCAGAAGAATTTGCCCATTTTTTAGTTTTGCTCAGTATTTTATAAAGGCAAGAGGCATTTATAAGGCAGATTTACAGAGCCTGCAGTCAGGTGAATTTCTGCTGGTGTGTCAGCTGAACGTATTTTCTTACCTTAATGTCTACAGAGCTGAGAGCTGCAGTCAGATAACAACAGAAAAGTACCAGCACGAGGAGGCATATGAGCAACCCAGGGAAGTTATGTCTATTTAATGGGCACGGCTTGTCCACTGTGAAATTTTTAAAGCATAATACACCCAGCGAGGAGTCACTGGCTGAGAAAGCAGCCAGTGCTGGTGCAGAGCAGCTTCTGAAAAGCTTCTATCCCCTCAGGAAGAGAGGGGAATCAGAGAAGTGGGACGTTGACTCGGCAGGTTAATGCGTGAGCACACGCTGCCACAGATGCTGGGCTCCGAAGGCTGATTTTCAGCTACGGCTATGAAATGCAGAATTTCAGAAGCATCACCTTGTGGGCTGCAGAGAGCCAAAAGTAAATTGCTGCTTACTGAAAAGCACTAGTGGCAGAGTTAGATTGTGCAATGTCAGTTCTCATTAATAATCATCCTACAAGTAATTTGAATGTTAATGAGAAAGCAAAGAAATGAGTTCTCAGAGTAGGCACGCTGTTGTCCACTTGAACACAGCGGTACTGCAGAAGCCAGTGAGAGCATTCTCTACTAAGATTTCAAACACTATAAATATTAATATGCCTTATATTACTCACTAAATCACACATGATTAGGGAAGTCAGCATTCCGTGTTGTAAATATATGTGTTTCATACAGAGCTAAGAATGTTTTATAGAATTTTTTTTCCTTTAAATGTACAACTAGATGCTGCTAATATGCCCGCCACGGTAAAAAAATACATTCAATTTCGTGTTTTACATGAAAATCTTCAATCTTTTTATACATTATTATAACTGCATGCAGGAACGAGCATGTTTGACATAAATATTTCTAAAAACGCAGCTTTATTTCCCCTATAAATTGTGCTTAAATTTCTATTCCTTTGTTTTGAATTCTTTCCTTACAGGAGAAAATTAATTTATTAGAAAAGAGACCAACACAAGCAACATGAACGGCATGGTTTACTGCGAAAATGGGCAGAAGCACTGCAACAGTTCTTTATCATTGCTCATTCTTCCAAAATGACAACTTTATATAACACTAAGAAGAGCTGACTGCTTTCTATCCTGTTGTACTGACAGCTTTTGGCATCGGCAATTATGACTCAATTTCAAAAACCCGAGAGAGAGCATTTGCGCGTGAACACCAGAGAGGGGCCAGCTCGTTTTTAATCAGCTATTGAGCATAACAAAATGGCATCTGAGTTCTGCCTGGTCATTCTTCACCTTCCAGATTATCTGAGGAAAAAAAAAAACAAGGCAGTAGGCAAATGAGAAAGGCTCAAAAATGCAAATAAAGCAGAGAAGAAGCAGAGTGAACGAGGCTGAGCGGGAGCAGTGGCTGCGATCAGCAGTGGAGAACGGCTACCGCTGTAAATCTTGAAATGACAGGATGCTTATTCCAGATGAAGTAGCACTTACTTTCACTAAAACCAGCCATTTATTTCTCCTGTATCTTTCCAAATAGGAAAAACTGGAGGAGGGAAGTTGGTAAATTTTATCTGCATAATAATTCAGGCATCGTGTGACAGCGCATTTCTCACCAGCTTCCCAAACTATTCTACACCCCACAGAAGCCTTTCATAGTAACAAAACCAAAAATACCAAGGCCAATCAGCCCCAAATCAAATGATTTGTGAGCAAACAAAACAGATTTATGGCAATTATTTTTCCCTACATGAATAAATTTTCATTTTTCTCTCCTAAAACACAACAAGCATCTTCCAGGAGCAACACTGGGCGTTACCTGATCAGTGAATTTTTCAGTCCTGGGGTATGCAGGTGGTCTAAGGGAGATCATGTGCTAATTGTCTCCTGCTACCTGCATTTTCCTGATCAACCATCTGCACTCCTACTAGACAGCTATCAGGGCTGCTGATGTCATTTACACTCCCAAAAATATATGAACGTCAGTATTTCAATTGCAACTGTTAAAAACTATTCTTTTGCAAACTAGGTTTCGTTAAATGAAACTGTCCTTTCAATTCCAGATTATTCTGGGATCCGAGCGTTTGTATTTCAGTGAAGGGTATGTTGATAACACCATTGTATGTCTGTGATCACTTCAATTAGACTCTTCCCACGGGATAATGGGGTGTAGTGTGTGCCCACAAATGGTTGTACAAATCCAAAATCATTATCTGTGGTAGCGAGAGTAAGAAAGGTGCAGTTCATCCACGGGGGACAGTATTGCATCTTTTTGTAAGCCTCTGCCTAATAATTCTCTTTACAGTGCTGATCAACTTGAGCAATTGGGACTTCACACAGTGACATCCCCACCGAGCAAAGATTAACAGAACTTTTGAGGAGCAGCTCCTGGCGTAGTTCCATGATGGCCAGGAAATAACGGCACAATGCTTCCTTTGGTTTCAACTGTTTATCTTGGTTACACAAAACAATTCCACGAGGCACGCTGGGCCATCTTTTCTGATTTAGGGCTGCAGCCTTCAGAAGAAGAAAGCTCAAAGAGAAGTGAGTTTGGAGTCAGACAGCCATTCTTGTAACAAATGTTCGTGTTCCTGTCCTCAAAGGGCTTCCATAAGCTCTTGCCCTACATCCCTTCCTTTGAAAATTCCTTGTCTTGCTCGGAGTGTGTCAGCACAGCAGCGTGCTGGGAATGGGATTCTGTCCTGTTTCACCCACGCTCCACCACAGAGGGGGGAAAAAATAAAACCCCCCACACTAAACTGTGCTGATAGAAAACCACACCGGGCTCTGAAAAACCCTGCCAAGGAGGTGATAAGCAAAGTTTCCTTGTCTCCTTTTTCTCCCCAAACCCATTCATTGGTTAGAGACTCATTAAGAGATGACATCTGAGCCAAAATTCTGCCCTCAGCCATTATCTCAAAGTGAAAACACGTCAAGAAGATTCATCTGGACAGCTCTGCGGGAACACGCGGGGCAGGATAAAGCCTGCCCCACAGGAGACATCCTACAGAGCTCCTACAAGTTTTCAGCAGTGTTTCAGTCTGGATGTGGAATTCCTTCAAGTGAATGCACCTCCCACCCCCCTGAAGGTACAGCTCTGCAAGCCTGTAACTACAAGGCTGGGAACATAATGAGCTCCCTGCAGACTTCTTCTGAACACATGCAGAGGGATGTGCAAAATATAAAGTAATATTGCTAATTAGGCAGGAAAAAAGCCCTGTAATTCTTGTCCCCCAAGCAGCTGGGCACTCCCCTTCCACTGAGGGCATCAGGGTGACCTTGTCCCTGTAAAGCTTGGCCCTGCTGTGGAAAAAGTGCAAAATGCTTACATGGCTTTCTGAAAGTCAACTTTTAATGCTGCTGGGAGACCACTGGCTTTCCTCAGGAACAGTCTCTGCTATCTATAGGCAGGAGCTTTCCACCAAGTGGCCAGCTCCTTTATTAACAATGA
>VYZQ01004523.1:18579-31575 GCA_013400655.1 Mystacornis crossleyi
AAGGTGTGTTAAAAAACGTTGCGATCCCCCAAAAAAAAAAAAAAAAAAAAAAAAAAAAAAAAAAAACCCACAAACAAAAACCACAAAACCCACAAACAAACAACTTTCTCCACCTCTCATCTGCACCTCATTTTTCACCCCCATTTTTAAGGATCAAAGCTGGTGAATTGTTTGTCAAGAAGCAAGATTGAGTTTTTTAAAGTTAAAAAATCTCCATGCAGCATTTTTGCTGGCTCCCTGTCTTTTCCCACCTGAAACACCGCTGTGCATAGGCCTGCCCCTCCCTTAACACTGTAAAGCAGGTCTGCTCTCCTCCCTTCCTACCCAAAAACAACACTCACAGTCCCCTGTGACACCACAGAAACCCTCTAGGGCAGTTCCACTGTTACTCTGAAGAGATGTGTTTGGAGCAACGTGTTTCTCCTCTGAGAGCAGGATCTCCAGAGGAATTTCTAGAGAAGCTGTTTAGCCCTGATGGGAATTCATATTCATTATGTGCTCCTTGTTCAGAGTGAAACTCCTCACTGCTCTCTGCTGAGAATTGCTTGGAGTCTCAGCCGTTAAACTGTTGAACAGAACCAGATAAAAGTTTTAAACTATTAAGACGTAATGCTTTGAAAGATGACCCATGAACCAAGACTTTAAACATGATTTTTGCCTACTGCAGCTAAATGGACGTTTATCAAATGCTGTAGAACACAAAGAGGAAAGTGATGAACACCTCATGCAGAACAATTGCATTTTCTCCTCTCTAACAAAGTAACATTCATCATCTCCTTCCTTCCCTGCCAGGTGATGCATTTGAAGTTGAACATTTTGCTTTACCATTTGATCTGTCAAACCACTCAAGAGAAATCAATAATCTACTGGAGTTCACAAATGCTTAGGTCCATTTTTTTCCTTTCTTCTACTTTTATCAGTCATATTTACAGTGATTCCAACAACTACATTCTCTAAGTGATGCATCAACAGAGCTTAAAATCATTATCTTACATAATCAGTTATGATAACTATATCACTGAACACAAAAATTAGGTAAATAGCTTTCAAGGAAGAATATAAAAACTTCTGAGGCAGTGGGAACTGCAGTCATTCAACTGATGTGTTTCTTTGCTTTAATTTGTGTAAATAAATTTTGATGAATGTCCTAAAGTAGTCATACTAGTGATGTAACTTGTAAACCAGTTTTATTTCATAGCTTTCCAATAAAATTTAATGTCTTGCACTTGGGCTTAATACACAACACTGCCGAATTTTGGGGTGTAATATCTTTTTTGTACAACTAATCCTCTCTAGGTAAGTTTATGAATCAGCTACTTCCTCTTGGGGGTGGAACGGAAGTGGTGAAAACATTTCAAAACAGCTTTCATTACAGCAAATGCATTGACTTTCCAAACAGTGCATGAACAGATTTTCTCTCCATTCTAACCCATCCCCATAACCTTCCCAAGCTTTACCTGTTATCAAGAACCTTTCTTTCTGCCTTTATTTTCTTTGGCACAGAAGTGAAACTCTTTCTATCTCACGGCCAGTACTTCCAGCAGTTTTACTCCACTTGAAGTGCAAAATGTCCAGTAACTGGATATATTGCAGAAGGCAATTAAGACCAGCCAAAAAGCTGACTCCACTCCATAACAAGAAATGCAAAGATGCTCAGAATCACTCCAGGAGCTCATTTCTTAACTGACAAACCCGAACAGGGTCGCTCCCAGGTGGCCCAAAGAGCTGACTGATAATTTACCTAGAAGGAGACCTTTCACCTCACTTAAAAGAGCAAAACTACTTAGACTGCAGGCCAAAAAGTTGTTTATTTATTTGTTCAGTGCCTGGACAAACTCTTTTGCCTGAATTCAGCTCTGGAAGCAGCATGGCTGGGAAATAACCTCCTCTGCCAGGAGGAGGCAAGAACAGCCTGCAGTCTCCTCACAGATCAGTGCAGAGGAACTAACGAGAGCAAGCCAGCCAATGTCTTCAAAATAGCCACTAAAAACAAACCAACCCAAACATTCCACGTACTGCAGATCACCTTGCTACATTCAGGCAGTGTTGGCAGAAGGAATTCATGGAATAATATTCTCTTCAGGTGTGCACAGTTCACAAAACACAAACTTCTGTTCACTTCCACCAAGAGGGAGGTTCATTTCTTCCAGCCCTGCTTGTGCCCCACGTTAACACTCTGTCACACATCCCTCCAGGAGCCTTTCTCTGGCAGAATGTATGAACGTGGGACAGCCACGAGATGAAGGTTCACAGAGGTCTTATTCTTCAGGGTGGAATTCCCATGGCTGATATTCTTACAGTGATGTAGGATAGCCTTAAGTTACAGCCACTTGGTTTTGCTGAGAAGTGGAAATTCTGCTGATCTTCCCCAAAAGATCCAATTAATAGTTGTGTAAAACTACTTTGAGTGTATCAGAGATAATGCCAAGAACAGCAGTAAAGAGGCTAAAATGGAATTTTGAAGCATTGTTCAGGTTTTTTGTTTCTTAAAGAACTGTTAATGGAACAAGCCTAAAATGTGTCACATTCCCAACTAGCACTGAAGATGCTTCTGTTATAAAAATTTTTCATACCATCTCTATACTACTGAAAGTTTTCTTTTCTGCTGAATAATGGACTTGTTTTCATAAGTTACCCAACTTTTATATGAGTTGTCCAACTTTCATAGCTTCCCCTTTTGGTTTTGTAGGGCACATGCCTCAAAATATCAATAATTATGTGAACATTGAAAATCTGTGTTGACCTCTGGGAGTATTTTCAAGGCTTCTAAGGTATAAAATCAGGCTTTTTTTTTTTTAATTTTTGTTTCATAATTGAGAATTTTAGAAGGAAAACAAATTCAATTAGGAGTTAACTCAGTTAAATTCAGCTTGAAAGCTTTTAGGATCTTTGTAGGGTCTCACTATTTCCATAGCTTTGTCTATAGAGCTTGGTGCATGTATTAAAATAGTTCAAAATATTTAGAACTATTTCTAAAGAGTTCAAAAAGTATATATGTTTTTTTTTGATCACGTACATAAAACATTCTTACCTGCTCTTCTATGTTAGTGTATAACTTTTCAATTTACTTTAGGCCGTAGCATTCCCTTTTCCCCACTCTAGACACCAAAATTACACTTTGTCCAGAGGTGGTTTGAGGTACAAGGAACTTTGGTTGGACATAAATTCCTGGGAGAAGCCAGAAAACGTGAATATGAAGAATAGAGTTTAATCTTAAACTACCTTTATTGGGAAGGGGAGGAGAAAAGGGGAGGCATTATGTGAATGACTGGCTGCTTCCCATGCACCATTAACAGGTTCTGGTCCCTTATTAAAACATCTGGGAGTCGTCTTTAGCTTGTGTCTGCAGCCTGGAGAGATTATGTTCACCACCAGCTGCCAAAAATCCTCGTGCAGCAGAAGCCACTATTTATTAACAAACATAAAGGGAAGCACTGATGTGCACAGCAGTTCTGCCACGGAAAACACTGGTTAAATGATGCAGGAAATTAAAGAAGGAAGGTAAGGAACAGATCCTGCAGTGAATCTTGGCACATCTCTTTGAGGAGAAGTCAGCGTGCTTCCCACCCACTCAAGAGCTGCACGGGCTCTCTTGGTATCTGCCCCACTGCCCTGCCAGAGTTCAGATGTGCCCTCACGTTCTGGTCAGTTAGAGCAGAGTAGTGGACACCCAAAATAATCTCTGAGCAAACACCCAGGCCAAAAATAAACCCTACAGTGGTACCACTACTGACTTTCAATAGGGAACCCTATGGAAACAGAGGTCTGCTCTTCCTTCTCCAGCACTGAAACATTTCTCCGAGGAAGCTCTGGCTGTGCACTTCAAGTTATGAGCAAAAGGGAACATGTATAGATTTTTTTCTCCTACAAATCTTAACAGGTTTCTGCATTTTTGGAAAGGGGTGTTGACAGAATCCTCAAATGGGTTACAGTGCCAGAGAACAAAAAGGAACTGAATTTAGGCTTTCAGTTCTTCAATAAAAGATCACAAAGACAATTCCAGCTTTAAAGAATCGTAATGCAGGAGATGTAATTTTCACCTGTCAGGGTGTATTTCCTTTTTTGAAGCCCTGCTTGGTTTATTCTGGCTGGCTGCAGAGCAGAACAGAGAGCCTGATGTTCCAGTATGTTCCAATGAACCGAATAATTTGCTAGTTCTAGTCAATAACTATATTTCTGTAGTGTTTGAAATCCTGCCCATACTTAGGTCTTTTATGATCAAAAACCCGACTTGTCCAACTCCATGTGCAAGAATACCTCTGCAAGACAGCTGCTCAAATCTAGTGTTCTTTGAAAGACCTGAGAGAAGCAGGTACTTTCAGGATGAACTCCTAGTTTCAGTAACATAAACACCCTTCTCTGGCCTGCCTAGCATTGGCCACCATGTCAAATTTGTGAAACATTTACCAGACAGGCACACTAACACAAATTCACCTCAAAAATCACCTCCCAAAAGACCCACTAGGAAACTGCACTCCTGTAACAGCCATTAAGGAAAAACTTACCTGTGTGTATAGATTGCAGACACAGAGCTCTGGGTGAGGCTTAAAAATGGAGACAATTTGGTCCCAATGGAACAATGGCAAGACACGGCTTTCATTACCTTTGTAAAATCAACAGCTAGACAAGTGAGAAGAAATTAAATATCTGAAGCAATAACAGGACTGTATAGAGGGGGAAAAGTGACATATTACCACATTACCATTTGGAGAGACATCTGTACTTTGCTTCCAGAACTCCTGAGGATTCTTAATTGATAAGTTTCCATACCACAGTTCAGAGCTCATACGCCGAAATCACCAGTTACAGACTTTAGGACTAAAAGTCATAAATGCTGGCTTGGACATATGTCTCTTTGAGTTATCTTCTTTGGGATTTTGATATTCGGATTTGAATGTTACCACCACCATCCCAAATGTCTCTGATCAGCATAAAGCTAATTATATGCTGCTATTAAAGGAGATTATATTAGACACTGACAGTTGGAAAGGCCTAATGACCAGATGGATAGAAAAATAAGAAATCAAGCCATGTTGTTCTATAATAAATTTGCCAGAAATTTTATAGACATTTTTATCATCAGCTTCATTATTTCATGCTGCCATTAAAAAAAAAAAGCCAAACCAACAAACAAACAAAAAACCCCAAATCCAAACCCCAAACACAACTGGAAAAAAGCCAAGACAGAAAACGCAATTAAGTTTACACTGTCAGCAAAATCCATCATTAATCATGCAAAAGGTGAAGATTCTTCTGAATATCCAACAGGAGGCTGCAAACCACACGTGAGTATTCAGTGCTACCCTAAAAGAATGGAATAGAACAAACATGCAGCTGTGGCAGGTGTGCAAATCCTCAGGGAGAGGGCACTGACACCGGAGCTGTTCCCACCACGGAGAATCATTTATTTCCTCCAAGTCCTGCAGGGCTGGGATGGCCAAGGTGAATAAGAGAAGTTGGAAGGGACCTCTGGAAGTCATTTAGTCCAACTCTGGACTCAAAGGAGAGACAAATTAAAGGTTACTGTTCAGAGGCTTAGGTGATTGTGCATTTCATAAAGTGAGAGTCACACATTTCAGTGAAACTGGTGTATTTAAACCTCTTAACAGAAGTCAAAAAGAGAAGGCAAAAGCTAAATTCCCCCTTTCGGACAGTAATAAGTCATTTGAACAAGTAAAATTTTGACTCTTTGCAGTGACTTTTGAAGCAAAAACAATACCTAACCCACCACTAAAAACAATAAAGCACTTTGGCAATAATGTGACTCCAGGCACAGGGTGAGGAAGGAGGGGATTTTTCCTTTCTCATAACTTAAAAAGCTCAAAAGCTGAAAGCCTAGGCTAGCCCAAAGCCCAAATAAGCTTTAGTGTACGAGAGAGATTAAATAAGTTATTAATGCAAAGAATATACCAGAAAACAGCATGTTTCCTTAAGGTAACTGGTCAGGTTTTTTCTAGCCAAGAAGCTTGGTTCTCATATTTTACATTATTTTTCTGTCCGGTCAATGGCGCTTCCTATAATTGTGAATCAGAGATCAATATCGCCGTGATTTGTGTAAACTCAACCTTTATACCCCCTTTTAGAATTCTGCAGTCAAACTTCTCACATGTAAATCAACAAAAAACCCATCCACAGAAACTCTCTGCCTCACCTCAGTTCAATTTTTTTTTTTTTCCATGATGGAAAAAGACTCCCCACTCTCCTGCTCTTACCACCATCACTACTATCCATAATCTCTAGTACTTTGTATTACACTCACAATAAGCTGGTTTGGAGATTGATTAATAATCGAAGCAGAGTTGAGGCGTTTAATCAATCTGAACAACAGATTATTGCTTTGTGCACCACAGAGAAAGACAGATTATCCTTTTGTTATTGATTAGAGCAGCGACACTCCTGCCCGCTCTATTGCCTTTATTTCTAAATATTTCTGCTCAGCAAGTTTTCAACTCGCACCAGTCTTAGAGACAAAAGAAAACATTTGTTGGAGCTTTATACATATCGAGCAGCTTTCTACCACAATCCCCCTGCTTTGCTTGGATGATGTAGTAGGTGTGCCACACATTAGCCTATTTACAGAGCCTTCTTCCCTCACAGCAAATACACTGAGGAGACTCACGCCTTCCACAGTCTCTCCCATCTTCCCTTTGTTCAGCTAAAGTTGCTTCCAATCTTTACTCCTAACACACCTCCAGAGAAGTGCTCATAATTTACAGGTAAGCACCCAAGTTGCATCATTTTCCAAAAGGGTGGCTTGGCACTGGGCTGCACAGATGGGAGAAGTGCTGCAGAAGAATAATCAAAAGAACGAATTCAAAATGAAAACCAGCTGGAGTTGGGCACAGATACACAAAATCACCAACACAAATCAATCAAGGGGGTCAAATACCAGCGGATATAAAAGTCTTTACAGTCTTTAGATTGAAATTACTGTTAAAAAACTTCAAAATCTAAAAAAAACCTCCCAGCAAGGTGAAAGGAGAATGAGGAGATCCTCACTTCTACGCCCACAGAACAGGACTAACTTGGTGACTTTGCCCTGCTGCCAGGGAGATGAATTAGAAGCAGGCAATTCCTCACTGTAAGTTAGCAAAGAACTGCATCACGCCACTTTAATGAAATAGTTTCCGGTATGGCATTGAGATTTTTAAGCAGAGATAGAGATTTAAGGGAGAGTTCAATGGATTAGATGACCTCCTCCTTCAGCCCTGTTTTTTTCTGATTGTGTAAATGCTTTCAAATAAATTATTTACAGGCATTGACCTAGAGACAGGATTTGTTTATTCTCAGATTTACCAGAATGAAATCAATTTTATATGAAACATTTGTTAAGAATTTGCTCTTTAACCCTAACTTGAAGGAGAAAACCATTATTCTCTGCTCTAAATCTCTGAATGATGAGCCAAGATTCTACTGCAAAACTGAGACAAGAGTGCCAGTGGGATTTTTCATTGTTGTGACTGGAGACCTTTCGCTGTGTTGACATCAGCACACAAACACTCTGGTCTCTAAAACTGCAACATCTCCTTTCCAAGTGAACTCCCACTTGCCACTCTAAAAACATCATTCTTCATAATTCTTCAGAGAGTTAAGAAATACACTGGTTTAATCCCACCTCTTTGCACGGTGTCCATTTGCTTTGAGAGGCCTTGGCTGTTTGTGAGTGACCTGTGTGGACTCAGCCCTCCTGAGGTGCAGCTTCAGCCCAGGTAACACACAGCTCTCTTCATGGGCCTGACTGTCCCTCTGCAACTGCAGCCCCGAGGTGTAATCAATTTAAAACACCACAATAATTATGGATTAAGCAATACAGCACTAAAAAAAAACTGATGCATCAATAAATAAAAAGGCAGCTAATAATCCCACAGCTGGTATTAATGTAGAATTCCGTCATTTAGTGCACTGCTACGCACAATTCTAAAGTCATTATGTATCACTCTTACATATTGCATATCACAGAATCAACAAGGTGCAGAGAGATCTGAATGATCATCTGGTCCAACCCCCCCAGCACCCCCACAACCACCCCTGAACTATAACCCCATATCCAGATGCCTGAACAGCACCAGAGACAGCGACTCCACCACCTC
This sequence comes from Mystacornis crossleyi, assembly GCA_013400655.1. Taxonomy (NCBI): domain Eukaryota; kingdom Metazoa; phylum Chordata; class Aves; order Passeriformes; family Timaliidae; genus Mystacornis; species Mystacornis crossleyi. The sequence continues at coordinate 26,670 of VYZQ01004523.1, forward strand.
CCCAGCTTATCCCAATGCCTGACCACTCTTCCAGTGATTCTTTTTTGGTTTTTTTCAATACCTAATTGGAACTGGTGCAAGTTGAGGGCATTTCCTCTCATCCTTTACTTTGATACACAGCAGAAGAGACCAGCCCCAAGCTCCCCACAGCCTCCTTTCAGGATGGAGTTAAATCCTATCCCTCCTTGGATGTCGTTCACAGCTGGGACATGTTGAGCATGTTTCCCTTGAATCTTAGAGAACCGAGCAACAGAGAGCTGACAAGTGTTGGTGATAAAACAGGAAACCAGAATAAACTCTCTGGTTGAGTTGCTCAACAAACTTGAGACTCAGGCCCAGCCTCTGCGCTCCCTGCTCCGAAGCTGTGGCGAGAGCAGCGCCGTCACACACCCCGGAGCACAGAGTGCTGCCAGGGAGCGCCGCAGCAAAGGGGCCCTTTGGCCAACAGGGGCACCACCGTGTCAGGCACGCACTGCTGCTGCTCCCCGGGGCGGCTCAGGGAGCTGCAGCCACTCTGCTGGAATGAGGGACTCTCCTAAAAGCAGGAACCAGAGCTCTGTGCAGAGCGGCAACACGGGAGTCTCCCTCTCAGCAGGTTTTCCTTCTTCTCTCGCATTTCCCTACCGTGCTTTGCTGTCTCACCCCGCTCGCTTTCGCAGCAGGGTTTTAGGCACCTCCTGCAACAACCAAATTCTTCCTGCGCTCCTGAAAATCCTTGCAAATGTCACACCAAACTAAAGTTTGAAAGGAGCAGCATCTTCTAACAAGACAGAAGCTGAAGCACGCTCTTTGCCAAGAACATTGTAGTTCAAGGATTATGTATTAAGTTGGCCAAAAGCCCTAAGAATGTTTCGAACCATTTGTAACAGAGAAAAGTATTCCCACCCAGTACACTTTTTTATTTATTTCCTAATTCTGCCAAAGCACACCCTGAGGAATTTCTCTCTTCTCTCCGTTCTGGTTCAAACCTATCATGCAGTGAGGCCAGGCTCTCCCTGTAGACAGTGTCTTTTCTCTCAGAAGAGAAAACAATTCAGCTGAAATTGCTGTTCGTGCAATGCCTAGCTAGTCTCAGACTCGTTTTTTTTCAAATTCACCTCCAATATCTGACCACTGCCATTCATGAGACATCCATTTGTCCACTTCTTTTTCCTGAACAGCAGATGGATCCATGTTAAAACTGACCAAACCAGCACAGTGTGTTCTGAGTGCCTGTGTACGTTCCAAGAGGACATAGGGGCAGGCCTCCAGGGTTACAGCTGTTCCAGGCAAACAGCTGAATAACGAGATGCCAGAAACTGTCATTTCTGCTTTCTCCTGCTGGGAAAGAAAGCCACAGCGTGGTGCTCAGAACCTACAGCTTGAGAAGGGACCGTGCCTTCCCCTTCCTGGGACAGTAGGGTAAAACACGCAGCTCTCAGCAGGGACAAGGACAGCTCCCTGTGACTACACCAGGCTCTCTGGAGCCTGCTGCTGTTTCTAACACGAAAAAGTTGATTGAAACCAGGCCTGGAGCAAGGACCTGTCCTGGAAGGATGAAGGAGAAGATGCAGAACACAGAAAGATTTGTTGTGCTCTCTCTCATGTATATTTTGAAGATCTTCCTACGACGAAAGAGCAGACCAGACACACCTCAAAGTTCTGGCCACATCAGATTCTGACTGTGTGGGCATTACCAGGATTAAATGGTGACAACAGCACTATCTTTATGCTTCTAATCCAAGGTTACAAATATAGATTGGTTTTAGTCAGCGATATATCTAAATATGGAGAAATTGATAAAGTGTTCATGGTAAAGGACAATATTTTGAGCATTGTCCCTCCAGATTTATTGCAGCGACTCCTACTAAACTGTCATTTGTCACTAATCCAATTGAACAAACCAATTTATCAATTACTTCTGTTATATCTATTTGTTCCCCGTTGTCCAAGGCAGATAGGTTTGACTTGCACATTTTTCTCCCCATCCCTCCAAATATTGTAAAAGCTACAGTCGTGATAATGCTTACACACAATTCAGTTCACCAAGCTATGCAAAATTCTAGTTTAATCATGTTGCTCAAAGCAATCAAAACAGTGAAATAGAAAGTTTTTATATGCATATTTAGAAATGAGGCCACAAAAGACATTTTCTACGTGTACTTTTTCTACACAATAAACAAACTTTTTCCTGTCAGATCTTTATACCAATGATGCTGTTAATTCTGGATGTTTTCTGAAATATTAGTATGAATCTGTGGGTCAGAAGTAGTGCATATTTTCTCGTAATCCCATACTGTAAAGGAGTTATGTGGTTCACTAATAACTGCTGGATGGGGTCAGGGAGGGAGGGAGGGTGGGGTTCCCTTTATCCCATGAATATTTCTCTAAAATGGTAGAAGTTGTAGAAGGTTACAGAGGTGGCATCAGCGACATAAACACCACAGACCCCTGCTGCAAAAAGGTTTATGTATGACCCTGCTTTGGGCACAGTAAATTCTGATTCTATTATCATTTTAATCGGGACTACTGTAAGGGTCTCTGCCTAGAGGTGGCAACAGTATTGAAGTACTACCTATAACACTGAAGTAGGATTTATTTCATAATGAATGCATGAAGATAATTTTCAGCCTTGTATAAGGTTGAGAATGCTCAATATGAGGTAACTTGAATAACAAATTAATCTTGTAAACAACGGACTTTTCTGCTGCCAGAACTTCAACTGGCCAAGTCCTCTCACTGAGCAACTGCAAGATTATTGGCATCCTTTTGGAAATTGGAATTGGTTATCTTCTCACAGTGTTGGTCTAATTCTGCTTTTAATCTGATTTAGTTTTGGTTTGGGGGGATTTTTGGTTGTTTTTTTTTTTGTTGTTGTTGTTTGTTTGTTTATTTTTTGGGTTTTTTGTTGTTTTGGGTTTGTTGTTGTTGTTGTTCGTTTGGTTGGTTTTTTGTTTGGGGTTTTTTTTGGTATTTTCTCTAGGGCTCCAACCTCTAACAATCACCTTTTCACCCACTCTTTCCTTCTGCAGTCACACTTTTCACCTGTGCTTCTGTTTATTGGCAGGTTTAGGAATCTGTCTGAAAAGCACTTTGCAGACAAAAGCAGTCATCACTCCAGATCAGCTGGAAGCTGCATGGATTTAGCCAGCACAATAGCAAAATCAAGTCAATAAACCTCCTGAAAAGCACGCTAGCATCAAATCAAAATCTGTTCCATATTGCCCATATTGCCACAGCTTCTGCCTGGCTCAGGGCTGGCCTGCCAGACATTCTTGTGTGCCTGGAAAATGCAGGAGAACAGATTTTTCTGCTGTTCAGTATCTGCAACCATCTCCAGAAGCTATTGGTAACAGACGTGCAAGACCAACAAATTTAAAGGCCGACAAAAGAAAAATTTCTTCAGACAGTTACTTGAAACACACATTTCTTCACATCAGGGGTGTGCTCTCCTCACCATTGTCCCCGGTATGAGGAGAACAGGCTGGGAGCAAAGCTGGTGCTCAGAGCAGAGCTCTGTGCTCACACGTGGTGTTATAACGTGGTGCCCAGCACCGCGGGCTGCTCTGCACCCTGACTCTGGCTGCCTGCTCGTTCTCAGGAGGCTGAGCACTCATCTCGGAGCCCCCCAGAAAAAAAAAATCTAATTTATGGTGTGTTCTGTGCTTTGGCAATTTGTTTTCATTATATATTTGGACAAAGACCTTTGAGCATCAGTGTAGGAGGACGTGGGAAGGGGAAAAAATATTGTTTAAAAAGAAGGTGGCGTTTCCAGTTGTCATAACCCTTTCAAATGCCTGAATAGTTTGGGTTTTTTTTCTGTCCCAGGAATATTTTTTTACAAGCTTAATTGGAGAGCTTGAGAGAAAGGAGAACATGAACTAATAGTGAAAAAAGTGCCCAGATCTCATCTGTGGGTTCAAGTCATTGAACTCTAAGGTGAATTTCCAACTCACCCCAAAACATTAAGAGTGCCCCATTTCCTTACATTCTGCTGGGGAAATTAGCTCAATTAAAGCTATGAGATCTTCTTTTACTGATCTACTGTAGAGCAGTAAAAGCTTAAAAATATCTATTAAATTCAGGAGATACAAAAATCATACTCCAGGTCTTTATTAAATCAGGAGAGATTCTAGAGAAATGCTATTGCAAGCAAGAATATATGCTTATTTACCTGGAAGTTTTTTGTTATCTTGACCCTTTTTCCCTCTCCAAATCAAACCGAGCTTCAGAATAGCCTCCTGTAGGAACTACTGAAAAAAAATCATCATTCTTTATGTGGTCAATAAAGTCACTGCAGAGAGCAGACACACAAATGGAAGTGAAATTCCCACAGAATGTCCCTTTCAACAGAAAGCAAGCTCAAAAAAATAACACTTTGTGTGGGCAGGAAAATCGACTTTTTAAGGTCTTCACAGAAGGGAAAGTACAAAAAAAAAATTGTGATGCCAATGATGTTTTGTGCATGAATATGTTCAACATTTCTCATGCAGCTCCAGGGGATGTTAGCCTCAGGACCCGCATGCCAGGGACAGTGGTAGAAAAGGCAGCACAAGGCAGCAAAGTGCAGCAGAGCTGAAGAGCAGATTTTGGCCAGTAACACCTGCAGGTTCCTCATCAAAAGCTGGTGGCCACATTTCAGCCCACGTGTTTTATTTTGAGGTCCCATTCCAGCTATCAACCCTTCTGCTGTGCAGCACAGGTACGGTCAGACCCAGTCACATGGACACACTGAAATCCATTTCCCTACTTACCAAGCACACATGTAGAGCTGTGTTATCATCCAACAAACCAGTTCTAAATCAGCTGCCTACAGCAAATCCTGAGGAAAGATAAAACACAGCCTGTGTGGTGATGGTGGGAAGGTCTTTCACAACACAGCTCTTGCCTCTCTGCCTGTCATAACACCGGCACAGAAATGAAAAGA
>VYZQ01004523.1:33153-43180 GCA_013400655.1 Mystacornis crossleyi
CAAGACTCATAAATGTCTGAGGTTTGCTTTACAAAGCAAGCTAACTGTTTCCTTTCTTATGCCTGAAGCTTTGCAATCACTCTGTTTCTGAACTGTATTTTTTCATTAGTCTTATGCTTCCAAATATAATCTATTATTTGGCAGCAAAGGCAGCAAAACATTTGTTCCCTCTCAGTACAGCTGCAACCAATTGGATTTTAAAAAATGGTATTGGCTATCCAGCAGTCCTCTATCATGTTGATTTTTCCATGGAAACAGTGTTATATTTTTTCCTTTGGGGGGGTGGGTGGTGCTGGGAGCGGGATGCAGAAATGCATTTCCAGTGTTCTCTGCTTTTCCAGTTCTCGTCCCTCCACACACCAGCCAAAGGGATGACACCAGACTCCCCAGCTGCACATTGGGAACTTGGAACTTTTTAAAAGTGCATTTGTATAAAGCAGTCTTATGTCTTTTCATTCTCAGGTACGCAAGCATAAAAACCCTCCAAACTCTGTCAGTATACCCAAGGAGGACACTTGACACACCTCAGAGCTACCCAACCACCTGGTGCATGTAGCCTTGAAACTGTAACTCCTGCACACACTGGAATACCTGCAATGGCAAATCCATGTTTTATTTCAAATCAAGATCTTACTATCAGGTATTACTGAGTAAAAATGAAAATAAACTACAAATCCAGAAGTGGTAGGTAGAAGATGAAAGAACAAGCCCTCATCTGACCCTCCAGTTAAGACATTTGCTGGGCTGGGGGCAAGGAAAGTGGAAAGGGAATTCCTCCCTTTCAGAATTGCAGTTTACCTCTGAAAAACACAAGGAAAATAACACAAACTATAACTGTGGAGAGAGTCAAACACAAGCACATTCACTGAGCCGATTGTGTCAGAGCAGTAGGACTCACTTATCAAATACAAAAGCTGACTTCTGTTTTAAGGCTGAATTAGGAAGGGAAAAAAGAAAACCCACACAAAACCACATGAACCCAGTGCAAAAACTGCTGGGTAAGAAGAGTTTATCCCACAAGTGTGGAACAAATCAGGAATGCTGTTGTTGGTCTCTGGCCTCTCACAAGCATTGACTTGATAAATTTTGTGAGGTTTACTAGACGTAAGCCCAATATACTAGAATGAGTTTCATGATTTATGTAGGGTGTGGGAGAGAGAGACTATGATGCTAAATGAAGTTGTGTTCTGCTGCTTGAAATCCACCTCAGTAACTGTCATTGATTCTTCTGTTTGACTTCATCAATATTTAAGCTACTCAGCTTTGACAAACATTTCATAATGTAGGTTCTGGTAATTGTTCTCCTTATCCATAATAAATTTTCCTATATATTAAGTTTAATGAGCTATCCAAAGTACTCCCACCAGCTCAAAAACACTAACACAAGCAGGACTTGACAATATGATTATTTATCAGCCAGTGGGATAAAGAATTAAAAATGCATATGGATGAAATGTGTGTTATCGTTTTGAGGATTTAAAGACAAAAGGAAGGTAAAATAAATAATTAGAACAATACAAAAGAACAGACACAGATCAGAGAAAATACTCTCAGGGCATCAATGAGTAATTTATCAAAATAGCACATAATAAATGAAACTCAAGTCATAAGAGTGCCAGAGCAGTCTCTCTCAAGTTCATAACCAGTACAGTTCTGTAAGGCATCTATACAAAACAAAGGCATTGGAATAAGGAGACAAATTCTCCTGGGCCTTCCCCCTCATCTGCTGTCCCACTAAGTCAAAATAAGTTTTTGCTGCCGTCATCTCCTGCTAGTACCTCAAGTCAACAGAGACTTTGTTTTCTTGTGAAAGGAGACAGATTTTCTAAATTTCAACCAGTTGGGCCAGGATAAGCAGGCTGAAGCCATCAGTTTGGCATTAATGCAACTAAAACTTATCTTTGCCTGACAAGAGTTTGACAAGATTACGTATCAGTCATTCCCGAGTGACTTTTCAATCAAGGCAACTGAAGGAGTATTAAAAAAAAAAAAACAAAAAAAACCAAAAAACCAAAATCAGCTCAGCACTCCAGATACAGTTATTTTAGTGGATGACCCTGTAAAAAGAAGCCTTTAACAACATCTTTAAAGTCACTTTGAGGAGCACAAGCTGATGTCAGATTTCATCTTGACTGGAGCAAGGGTGACTCACAGCAGATGCCTCATAGCCAAGTCTTGGCACAGCACTGCTGGATCCATATGTATCCCCTGACTGGCTTAAAGGTTTGAAAGGATGGAAAACCACAAGGTAGAATTCATCATCGTCGTCCCACTTTGGAATAAAATGTCAAGGCTTGAAGAGCTCTCTTCGCCTTAGACTCTACAGCACTGTGACAGAACCACAGGACAGTGTTTCATTAAAATTAACTTATTCTACTGTTTGACAACTTCATACAGTTAAGAATTTACAGTCACAACCTTTTCCCTGGTCTTTTCTTCAATTCCCATTTTTTGATAGCTCTATGTCATGCAGTATTGCTCAAAATCATTGTCTAATTTGCACAACTCAAACACTCTGCTTTTTGACCTTGCTTCACGCTCCACGGTAGAAATACACTTTACTTCCCAGTAATCATGCTGTGTTTATACTCTGAAGTGACAGAACTCAAACGTTCACATATGGCAATCAAATCCTTATAGAGTTCTTGAAAAAACTTCTTATTTTCTAATGCCTTTCCCTGCTTTGCTTGCAGTCCCATCCTTTACCCCCCTCCCCAGCAGCACACGGCCCCTTGTGCCCCATCTCCCAGGACAGCACCAGGTACCCAATGAGGTGACAGTGCCCAGGCAATTTTTCTCCCCTAACGTGTTGCCAACAAGGTCATAAGTGAATCTTACTGAGCAAGTAACCAAGCACTTCATCATTCCAGGCCCTCCAAAAGAAATCAAATCCATCCCATGTGCAATTTCTACAGAAAACCAACATGGCCCCAGCACTGGGGATGCCTCCAGCATCCTCATTTTTGGACTTGCCTGGTACAGAAATTCCTTGAGGGTCTCGCTGCTGACACTTTGTTTGCAATCTCAGCTGTGGCTTGTATCGAGTAACAAGCTCCTCTTGTTCACTCACACTTTTATTTTACATCCTCAGTGTTGACTTCATAGAAGCAAATCAAAAGGAGAAGTGTCTACGTGCTGTACAAATTTACCTGACATGACCATCACAGGATGGCTTGGCTAGTAAGGGACCTCAAAGATCATCTTGTTTCCCACAAAAATCAACATAAAACAAGGTAACGAACACCCTGTTTGCACAACCACCAGTCCTGTACCCTTTATTACTACAGATTGCCCTGCCTTCAAGCCTTCTCCAATACAAATACTTGACTGGGTGTTAGAATATGAAATTCAGCCATATTAGAAGAAAGAACTCTGATCTTCCTGCAAAGCCCTGGATGTTCTAGAGACCTCCACGCTGCGCCCAGAAGGATAATTAATTCTCAGGACATTTATACCAAACAAGAGCTGTTTAAAAATAAATAAACAAGGATAAAAGTAAAGTAAAATCTTCCCTACTGGTACCTTATTATTTGCACAACTTTGGGGCACTTCTTAAGAAATGTTATTTTAGAAACATAGGTTAGCTATAGAAGGATCCATTTAAATTACAATTAAAATTTTGTTAGAACAATTCAAGGACCGGATTAACCGCTGTTAATTCATACATTTTTCTAGATTGTTGCATGAAAGTTCACCTAAGTGTTATTGGACTTGAGTTAAAATAGCAGTAGTTTAATAATTTACCTTATTTCAGTAGGGAAAAAAAATCATTTTTGATAAAGCAGCAACTTACAGAAATTTAAGCTACTCGTAGCTGCAAGCAATCACATGAATATATTCAAGCACATGATCAGTCTTCGTTGTATAACAAGCTCCACAGAGATTGTTATTAGTCACAGATAATAATTCCCACTGTTACAGAAAATCTGTGCTCAAAATAGTACCTCCCAAGGAAAAATTTCATTGCAAAGGCAATAAGGCTTGGTATGACAATCCTCAGGTTGGGGAATTGGGAAGGAAAATTGAGAGCTTGCACAAAATCATCTGTCATTTAAGGAAAAGCAGCAAAGCAATCAGATCTTCTAAATTATGTTGCAGATAACATACTACAGTAGGGGGAAAACACCTCTTGTGAACTACAGAAAAATGAGAATATTTACTTTTTTAAGTTAATTCAATTATAAAAGTATGGGTTTAAGCTCACTCAGAGTATTAATGGGCTCCAGCTTTTGGCTCTGTGAAGTGAGAATTTGATGTTATGGCTTAAATGAAGGAAAATTTTAATGGGATACATTGGATAGATTCAAAAGGAAAATCAACATGTTAGAGAGAAGATTCTTCACTTCCTAGCAACAGGAACAACGTTAAGTGTGTAATCTTAGCTCTACCATGCTCTTATCAGTATGTTTTAATGTGTGAAATCTCATTAACAGAACAACAACAAGCTTCCCAGGAAAGAAGAGGCACATTTAATATTTGCTACGGAGGACTAAAAAGAATACAAACAAGAACATTCCATTGCTGATAATTTGAGCTTGCCTAACTGAAGCAAACAGATACAGAAATGTTTAATGGAGCTGTCACCACTGGACAGATGTTAGTCTATTAGAGAATACAGAGTGGCATCTTAACTCTCAGTTTCCAAGGCAGGTCAAGACCAAAGCCCTGAGACTTTCCACACTGAGCAGAACTAGGAAAGCAAACACAAGCATAAAAAAAGAGGAATACTTATTCATATGTTTTGTTCCTTTAAATCCAAAGAAATTCTCTAGATATGTAACAAGGACGTGAACCAAAGGAGAATATGTTCTCAGCAGAAAGACTTAAACCTCTGCTATTGAAACAATACTGAGCTGCACCTGTGACCAGCTCACTTTCTGAGATCTCCACACGACCCATTAAGAGATGTTCTTCTGACAGAAAAGCAAGTAGCCACCCACCGAGCTGAGCACTCCCAGAACAGCTGGTAAGCTCACGGAACTGATTCACGGGGCTGATTTCTGAAATGTGACCGTGTGCCCAGGACTGCACTGCAGGGCTCAGCCAAACAGTGCCGGGCTAAGCAAGAGCGCTTCAGGAGGACACAGTGCCCACATCACTTTTATCAAAACAAATACACCTCGAGCAAGTGATGCTTTTACCTGAACTGTTGTGACAGCAGGTGCTGCATTAAAACACCCCGAGTGGCCGGCACGCAGAGCGTTAGCCACACTGCTGGCACACTCCAGCTACTGCACCTGGAACAACTGCATTTGTCACTCGTGACTGGCCACGGGAAAAGGTGCCCCACACACCAAAGATCCCGGTGCATTTGCTGTACTAGTGCATTTAGGAGTGAGAGCTGTACCTCCTGATCATTCCCACCAGTGGGCACACTTAAATCATCCAAAGTATTGAAGTATTTTAATCTGGATTCCTTTCGATTTAAATTAAGCCACAGGGTGTGCTCAGCTAACCCATCCGATGTACCCTCACTGCTATAAGGTTTTTGAACCTACAGGACCCAGAACTAGTTTTAAGTAACTGTTGCCTTCCCACCCCAAATGCAGAGACATCAACTGCAATGTCTTAGTGCACAGAGCTGTGCCTGCTTCACCACAATAGCTGCTAATGGCACGGTCAAAGTTTGATTGTCTCCTGGAATGTCTCCAGAATTGAATTTACTTGTTGAGAACCATGGCACAATTTCTGCAAAAAAAAAGAGGGAGAAAAGCAAGGCTGTTTCAGCTGGCATGAAGCTCAGGATTTCAGGATTCCACCACCTGGTTGAACCCCATCAGTGCATTGACAATGGATGCTAATAGAGTTAAAAGTAATGAAAATACTCATGACTATTTTTTAATGTTATTTCCTTAGCAAAACATTACTCCTTCTTGCCACTTGAAGGAAAAAAAAAAAAGTTAGCTAGGTTTTATCAGTAATGCAGAATTATTCATTCCTTTTGATTCAGAGTATTTGTTATGAGTTTCATCAAATGAACTTTTCTGAGAGTCATCATGAGGATTTTTATTATGTTTACAGTTACTGAAATAGTTCAGTTTATTACTGGTGCTTGCTGTTGAAAGGCTGATATATCAGTTTAACAGGTCTATCAGTTCTCAAGTTTGTAACACAAATATCAGAATATAATTTTAAGATTCATATTTTTATACTTATTGGCTTTGCATAGGATTTTACAGCTTAAAAAAAGCGTGGTGTTTGAATCATGGATTGCATAGTCAGAACGCACTTATAAAACATGAACATCAAACAAAATAAATGAGACTATCACACTTTTTTTATTAGGAATAAGATACCTCTTTTACCCCAAGCTCATTAATTATCTTGGGTAATATTACTTTAATCATTGGCAAAAAGATTTTCCAGTTGACTCTAGTCACACATGAATGTTGCATTGTCAGTCCTGGTGAAGATACTTTTAAAGAAGTATTTAATCCAGTTTTCTTGGCATCTAAACTTAGTGGGTAACTAGAATATAACTGGAATTGTGAGAGCAGTAATCTAGAAACATGATTATCATTTATACAGCTTGAACTCCTGTGTCCCCCTTTTCCCACTATTCCTACCTGACACTGATTTTCTCTCTCCTTGTGGCAAGCTCTTGTCCCCTCAGCCTGTTCTTGCTGACCTGCTGTAGGAAAGCAGAGACAAGTGCAAAATGTCAGTGCACTGCAGCTCCGAATATGGAATCATGGAATGGGTTGGGTTGGAGAGGGCCTTAAAAATCAGCCACTTCTCCCCCTGCCACGGCCAGGAACACCTTCCCCTGTCCCAGGCTGTTCTAATCCCCATCCAGACTGGCCTCGGACACCTCCAGGGATGGGGCAGCCACAGCTTCTCTGGGCACCCTGTGCCAAGGCCTCAGCACCATTATAGGAAAGGAATTGTGCCGAATCTCTAATCTAAACCTGCCCTCCTTCAGCTTAAGGCCATTCCTTCCACTGCCACCCCAGGCCCTTGTCCGAAGTCCCTCTCCATCTCTCTAAGGTCTCCCCAGAGCCTTCTCCTCTCCAGGCTGAACTGCCCCAACTCTCTCATTTGGCTGATAAACCTGAAGTACTGTGCCCATGACTGTACACATTTTTTTCTTTTCAGTGTATCCATGGGTATTTACTCAGTTTTGGTTTGATGGTGGCAAAGGTGCCCCTATGGCATTCACAGACATTCTCTAAACACCGACTGTCCCTGTCCTAAACCCCACCGGACAGGATTAGACAGAACTAGAAGCAGCATACCCTGCTTCAAAAACATTTCCTCCTACAAGTGCCACCCACCTCTCCTGCCTCGCTCCTTCCGACTGCTGGGAGCTCTGTTGTCACTGGGAGTGATGCTCTGCTCTTCCCCCAGAGCAGTCCTCCAGCAGCTCGTGTCATTTAGATGATAACTTAAAAGCCCCATTATGTTGGAAGAAGCAAGTGCTTGAAGTTTCATTTTCTCAGAAGAAAACTTCTACAGGATAAGGAAAAAAAAGAGAGAGGCTTGTCACCTGAGTGTGTATTAATGACCGCTTATGTATAATTTTGATTTCCCTTGATTCCTCAAGTAAATAATAGCAAGCACTGAGAAATACCTACAAACAAATGACAGAAACGATGAGTTTCGGTGAGGAAGGAAGAAGTGGCAATATGTTAGTGAAATGAACATGTTTTAGAGCTCCTGAAGGTAAATTTCAGGTAAAAAAAAAAAAAAAAAAAAGTCTGCTTCCAGGGGCAATCTCTGTACTCTGACAAGAATGTCTTTATATCTCAACAGTCCAATACTTTATTACTCTTGCCATGAACACTTTTTAAAAAACATTTCCTCAATCACTGTATTCAAACTGAACCATCTTCCTCTAACGTGTAACATTACCTGCCTGATTATAATTTACAATTTTATATCATTCTGGTTTTACAACTCCACTGCTTAAATGCAAATAGAAGCTAATGGCTTCCATTTTATGCAGCTTTTGAAAGCAACATCCAATCTCAGCCAATACAGAATTTCTATATTGCAGTTTTATTTCACTTTCTACTATATGGAGCATTGCTTAGTATTTTTCAAGGTCATTTAATATCTTGCCTCTGTAGGCTCCTGTTTTGTGGTTGTGGAAGAATTACAACAAAACCCAAGAAATGTATAGGCTCTGGAAATTATTTAAGCTTTGTGTTTCTGAATTATTGTCTCTTTGCAGCAATCTTAAATTTTTTCAGTGTTTTTAATGGAGAGAAACACAGAAACCATTTCCTCTGTTTTGCTGCTTTTCTCTCCATAAAATAAGTATTTTTATTAGTGTGCTTAAGAGCTCCCCTACACCTAAATTAAATTCAATGAAGTCAATAATATTCATTATTCACACATTATTTTTGTAGTACTTGTAGTACCAGTTCTTTTCTGATTTTTATTTCTTGAGTTTTTTGAGGTATCAGACCAATTCCAAGCATGATTTCTCTTCTCACATTGGGAAACACCCTCCAATGCTAAGAATAATCCACTCCTACAGCACCTACGTACACCGAAATTTCCACCACGTGTCTGCTTAGCCCCTGAAAGGAAAGGCTGACATTTTGGGGATTGCTCATTGACATTCACTTTTGGATATGTTTAAAGTGGCTTTAGGAATAGCAGTGCAAAATTTAGCCCCAAACCTACCACAAACAGTAACAGAAGTGTCTTTTTAGAGGAATAGCAAAATGTAAGGCACAGTAAAAAAAAAGTAAATAAAGAAATTATAGTGCTGCGAATACCACATCTCTGTTTACTGATAAAAACAAGAACACAAATCAACTTTCAGTCCAAGCACAACTGGCTGTCCAGTGATGAGCCCTTTATCATTAAGAAAAAAAACAGTTTCCTGAGTAAACAGCTTCAAGAGTTCGCAATGAATGGTTTAATTACGATATCTTGCTTGTCATATATAGTCTCCAATCATGTTAATTGTAACAAACACCATTTGTGACAGTTCTCACTTTACTAAACTTGCATTCCAACCCCAGTGCATTATTCCCACCTAAACCGCTAAGTGACACTAATCAGGACCAAAGGCACCAGTGGAATTCACCGTAAGAGCACTTAGGTAAAAATGCTCTTAAAATAGAGTGAAAGCAATTTCCCAAGCTTATTGCAACAGTCATTAAAAGCCAGAGCTGTATGTGTGAGAAATTATTTGAAAAGATTCTTTTTGGTAAATGCATTTTTGAAGAGTATATCTTTTATCATTTGTTGAAAAATCTGGAAAGGGAAGTAAGACTGTGTAGCTTATTTATGGGCTACATTCACTGATTTTTAGCTTTTTCTTTAACTATGAGTAATTCTTTGGCAATATGCCTTCAAAGTTAAAAGGATGAACATTAAATTATGCGCAGAACATTTTAGCAAAGACTGCTCATGCTGCACACAGGAATAAGAATCCACATTTAGAATTTCATTTGGTCTCGGGATTTTACATTGTGGCAGATAATAATCTGTTAGCTCCCAAATTTGTAGGTACTCTGCTGGTAAGTGTTTCATTTAATGCCTCTTCCACAGACTCTCCCCCTGTTCTGATTTCCATTTAACAGTTTAAAGAAAATTAAGCTCTCCAGGTTCTTGTCAGGTGATTTTAAATTCTAGACAGAACCAGCTTCCCTATCAAACATGTGGTCGTTTATTTTAAGTCCATAGAGAAAAAACAAGTCTCTGTAGCTTTCTGCTGCTGCCCTCATTCTATCACCGAAACACAAATCCACTCCAGGGCTTAGAACGGAGTAGTGATAATTAAACAGGAAGAAACAGAACCATTCCAGCCTAACCAAACAGATACAGCATTCTGAGTGCTTCGGGGATACTACAGCAATCCTGGGTGACTACAGGCTTCCCCCATGATGTCGTGAGGCACCTCAGAAACACTGACACAAAGCCACCATCTCACGGTGCTGTGTGCAAAAGAGAAGCCCCAGCAAATGAGGAAGAGTTGGTCTTGGACAGGGTTTGGAGCAGCTGCTCAGCCAGAAAACACCGAGCTCTGTTGCTTCAACACCGCTGCAGGCAGGCCGGGACAGAGCCAGCC